>JACXGM010005111.1:0-35924 GCA_016801145.1 Umbra pygmaea
TCATTTTCTGCGACAATATTTAGATTAGTGTGGACTTTACGCCAGTGTAGCTACGTTGAACCTTAAGTCTCCGTGGTGCAACCAAACATCACCACAGCTTTAGTATGAAACTAACTAAGTTCAACGTATCGTTTAGTGTGGACTTTGCACCCTAACTTAAGAGAGAACTTACGCACAGCTGGTGCAACCGGCTCCTGGTGTCTTAAGTGCCCAAATGCTAATAAGTGTTATTAAAAGAATAGGTGATGCTACATATTGGGAAACAGTCAACTATCTCAACTTTTTTGGAGTGTGTTGCAGTCATTAGATTTTAAATGTAATAATAATGTTTTAACATGACTCTTTCAGTTTTTTTTGCATTTTCTGAACTGTGGTTTTGTATTAATATCGTCAAAGTCCAAATATTTATGGACCGGACTACATTTCTGTGTCCAAAACTCTCATCTCTATGTTTGGATCATAAACTCGCTCTCAAATATTGTCAGTTGTATCATTGTCTTTTATTTTGAATCTCTACCATGGCGCTATCCTGGCGTTATTGAACCTGCAGGTGTGTTTACCTGTGAACAGTTACATTCTTGCATTTCACTTGTGACACTCCCACATGTAGGCACCAACATTTCTGGAGAAAGGAACTCATACACTACCTCAAATATTAGGTACAATAAAAGAGCACTTTGTGAAAATTGATGGACAAGGACTTTCTTACCTTTCCATAAACTTGACATGAACTTTGCCATCAATGAGGATAGGAGGAGTAAAATTTTGTTGCTTTGACAGCGGACAGAGCCCAGTGTCGGTGTTGAGTTCGGCCTCATGAGCAGAGAGGATAACTAGGAATGGCAGCAAGCTCGAGCTAATGGTTTGTGGGTGTCACTCTTCGAGCTGTCTCACCCTGATGACATCATCCCTCCAGGCATGTGCCACGTTGAGCTGTTTAAAGAATCAATCAAGTAATCTGCCGCCACAGGAATTAGTCCAAGGTGCTAGAAGGCAGACTAAACATGTCTGTCTGTTGCTCTCTCTCTCTCTTTGTCCTGGGACATATTATCTATGGTGCTGACCCAACCCTTGGCATGTTTCCAGCTTAGGTTGTCTGCTTTTTTGCATTTATCGCAACACGTAATGCGTCGAGAGTGTATAGCTATCTCTACACTAACTTTGTTTCCTTGCAAGGAAATCTGTTTACTTTGTCACCTGTCTTATTGAAGTACCCTTATGTATAAGGTTGTAAGTGAACAGTTCTCATCCATTTTTGTCTCCAAAACACACATTCACACAGAGACACGCATATGCAAACATATGCATAAATCAAAAACACTGCTAAGGCCTAATTACTTCATTAGGCCTAAGTAGGGACTGGACAGTAGGAGTTCAGAATATGACAGCTCTGCCCTGGACTCCTGCAAAAGAAAAATACACTGCAATAACCTGGATAAGTATTTGCCTATTTGCTTTGTGGGATGCTTAAATGGTGTGAATGCTGGCACAGGTTCAGCATCGCCATGACCAGACTTGGGATTAGGGGCTAAAGTCTGTTTTATGTTCTCATAGTGTGAGCACCACAGCTGCATGCTAATTAGATTGTAAATTGTAATTTCATCAAGTTTTCCTAGTTAAATGAGGGTAAAAATGTAAGGTTGTTAATGGGACTGGACTATATTGCTGAAGTCTCAAATGAGTTATAACTCTCTGTTAAACTTACTGTGAGAATTAAATTTAATAACTGCTATTCTAGATAACCCAATGTTATTCATTTGAAAGTATAAAAAACTATTTGGAATCTATTGTGATTCACAGTGTTGCCATTTGGAGAGAATCTTATAATGACATGACAATTGAGGCTTCCCTTCACTTATACTTCGAAGCTGGTATCAGAACATGCTTCATGGTTAAATGATGTGGCCCTGTATGTTGGATATTCATGTTTTCTATGTAAGCTATTGGATTTGAATCAACCCCATTCCAATCCTTGTACATTGTCCACATTCAGGACCAAGATGGCAATGAGTGCCATCTCTCATAACTTAGTAGCTATTTGGCTGTTAGCAGAGGTTGCGTTACCATTCAGAAGTCTCTCCAAAAATCTGTGTTTTAAAGATTTTACCTGCGTCCTAATTGAAAATTGTATTAATACATAACAAGTTACATTAATACAATCCGAAGTATATTGTAGTGATTGATCTCGATTAAAAGTTAAGGTTAAAAATAAGTGTTAGGAAAAAATGCAGCACATCTGTCATTATTCATTAACTAATTAGAACTTATTTTGTTCCAATTTTGTCATACTTGTATCCATAATAAGTCAGTTTATCATAGACATAATCAAACAGAAAATATGTTTTTGAATGTTGGTAAAGCCTCTATACGTATTCAAGTGCATTTTTTAAACATTTGAGCACAGCAGTGGTTTATGATGTTCCATTACACACTCACATATTGGTTATAGTTTAAAACAATCCTGACTGCTCAAAAGACAGATTCACAACTTATTTGTATAACTCATATTAACCGAAAATGTTGAGTAATGCATTACAGATAGATACTTTAGTACTCTTGTCCAACCCTCGCTGTTTAGCTTTTAAAAGGGAAACAAAAACATAAATAGCATTTACTCCAACATTTGTCATATGATTTAAATCCATGGCGAAGCGATCACCCCGCATGTGTCTGCACTGACAGCTAAATCACCGAATTCATAATTCAGTATTCCTCACTGAGAAACATGAGAATGACTGGTTTTCTGTAACTTTCTCCACCACACACCATGCAATGTGCAGAAATTAAGAGTATTGAGAGTGTTTGATTTGCAGGATCAGATTTTTCAGTTAACTCAGTTAACAAAAAGAAGATAGAACTTGAAAATTGAAATGGAGTGTCATGGCCATAAAAATCTTTATTTCCATCAATAAATGTAAATAAGTAAACATAAATACAGTGGGGAGAACAAGTATTTGATACACTGCCGATTTTGCAGCACAAAGCATAGCCTGGGTAACACCAGACGTTTCTCAGTTCTGACTGAGAGTGGGTCTGGGCAAGGTTAATTCACAGCCGATTTCCAAAGGGGCGTCACTTACGGACGCTGCTCAAATGCCTCTCGGCGCAATTGGATATATCAGACTTTTGCGGAGTCGGCAAGACCGCCGCAACATCTTCTTTTTAGATAAGAAGGCTTCAAGTTTCATTATTTGCTCGGTTTTTAACAAAATGGAAACGTTCAAATCACTTTCACAAAACAGACGCGATAGCCGATTCGAATGAGTGATATTGCGGATGTTCCATTGCAGCTGCCATCGTGGTAATTGTCTGCTTCAACCAATGACAGTATAAAGCTGCGCTATCGTCATCGTATAAAGCCCCCCTCAACGGTTGTGATTGGTGCCTCGACTTGGAAAAATGGGAAATGGGCTTGAATGGGCTCTTGGCCAGACTGACTTCCAGGGCAAATCTAAATTTGCCGGAAGTCCGTCTGGGTTCTCCCAGGCTATACAAAGCATGTAGAGGTCTGTAATTTTTATCATATGTACACTGTGAGAGACGGAATCCAAAAATCCAGAAAACCACATTGTATGATTTTAAAATAATCAATTTGCATTTATTTGCATGACATAAGTATTTTATACATCAGAAAAGCAGAACACAATATTTGGTACAGAAACCTTTGTTTGAAATTACAAAAATCATATGTTTCCTGTAGTTCTTGACCAGGTTTGGACACACTGCAGCAGGGATTTTGGCCCACTCCTCCATATAGACCTTCTCCAGATCCTTCAGATTTTGGGGCTGTTGCTGGGCAATACGGCCTTTCATACGGCCTCCCTCCAAAAGATTTTCTATTGGGTTCAGGTCTGGAGACTGGCTAGGCCACTCCAGGACCTTGAGATGCTTCTTATGGAGCTGCTTCTTAGTTGCCCTGGCTGTGTGTTTTTGGTTTTTGTCATGCAAGAAGACCCAGCCATGAGGTGCGCTTACTTCAATGCACTTACTGAGGAAAGGAGGTTGTTGGCCAAGATCTCGCGATACATTGCCCCATCTATCCTCCCCTCAATACGGTGCAGTCGTCCTGTCCCCTTTGCATTAAAGCATCCCCAAAGAATGTTTCCACATGCTTCATGGTTGGGATGGTGTTCTTGGGGTTGTACTCATCCTTCTTCTTCCTCCAAACACAGTGAGTGGAGTTTAGACCATAAAGCTCTACTTTTGTTTCATCAGACCACATTACCTTCTCACATTCCTTCTCTGGATCATCCAGATTGTCATTGGCAAACTTCAGACATGCACTGGCTTGAGCAAGGGGACCTTGCGTGCGCTGCAGGATTTAATTCAATGACGGTGTAGTGTGTTACTAATGGTCATTGAGACTGTGGTCCCAGCTCTCTTTAGGTCATTGAGGTGATCATTTACTTATGTCATGCTTTAAAATGCTAATTAATTATTTAAAAATCATACAATGTGATATTCTGGATTTTTGTTTTAGACTCGGTTGAAGTGTATCTATGAAAATTACAGACCTCTACATGCTTTGTAATGATTAAATCCTGCAAAATCGGCAGTGTATCAAATACTTGTTCTCCCCACTGTACAGTTTAATTAAATATTGAATGTTGTAGAATCTGTTTGAGTGTCTCTTACGAATAAATGCAGTGGAGTTATACATTGTAAGTATATACAACTAAAAAGAAAAGAAACATGTGTTATTTTTTCTTAAAAATGTTGTGGCAACTGATTGCCTGAAATTTACTAAATACCTCCAGCTCAACTTGATAAGGTTGAGTGAAGACATGAGACCAAGATGAAAGATCTATCTGTTCACTGTAAGAATGTTTCACAGACCTGTATACAGGCAGAGCAATTTAACACAAGTTATCCCAAGCAGACCACATGCAACTTCCCACTTATGGTTGGCACACAAACCACATCACCCCAGTACACCCCAGTACCACACAATTATGATAGACAACACAGAATACAACAATGAACCTTGGCCAAAAACAAATTTCTAACATCTTTTAAACAGTTACTACACACAGCAACAGAATTATCAGCAGCAAAGCATGCTGGGATGCCAATATGATTAAGAACTCTAAACAGCATTCTTGCCGCCGCTACAATATTAAACAATTTCAATAAACAATATGAACAATAAGTTCAAGATAAAATGAATGACTGCTCCAGATGATTTCCAACTTGCTTGCTGTTCCAAGCACAGACTGCACATGGGTAACATACAGACAATACTTGATTTGAATGACATTGTGTAGCGCAATCCACAGTATTTCACACAATGTTGCTAGGTTTCAATCACATGCAACACCCGAATATTGGTGGAAAATAAACACAAATCAACACTTAGCAGTTCTTGTGGAGTTGGTTGTTTAGCCTTTGCTGCTACTAATTTGCTGAGGCTAACTGTTTTGCTAACTGTTAAAACATTTCGACAACATTTCTACACAAAATGTATGTGTGAGACATTCCATAGCAGTTTCTTACACTGGCGTATGACGTCTGAACGCAAAACCTCAAAGTCATGTCTTTCAAGTCACTGTAACTTATTAAAGGACAGTAGTTTGTACTTAAAGCTCCACATATTATTCTAGTAAATTGAAATGTCTCATTTTGATGCACTAAAAAACAATAAAGTGTTGAAGTCACTTAAAGGACAATTCTAGAGTAAATCATTTTTTTTAAATATAGTATTTAAAAATGATACCCTAGACTAATTAACATCATATAGAGTTCTGTTGCTGCGTTTTTTTCAGAAAACAGCCGAGTACATTTCGGTTGCTTCTGTGTCGGATTTTACTCAAAATACCACATCTTCCAAAATTCTATGCAAACTTTGCTCCTGCGCACTGCGAGTCACTTCGGTGGTGTCAAATTTAGCATAAGGACCTTGGCTACTAGCTAGAAAATATACACTGCAATTTGAAACATTTACAATGGGTCACAATATCGTCCCAGAGCTATAAGCCCTACAACCCTTCATTAGGTACAGATTTACCCAGAATCTGCAAAAGATTTGTTCCTTCAAGTATTTACACAATCACCGATAGCTACATTGAAGCTAATGTTGCTACATCCACTCCAGATAGGCCCAAGGCTTGCTGGAAAGAAACCCCAGACAACATACTAATTAGCCAGTTAGCCACTCCCCAGTTAGCCACACCCATTGCTCTAACTTGTCTTTTGTTCGTATTTTCCGAACAATTACACCAAAATGTATACAACCACCATGGCTTTAAATAGAATAGAGTTAGCAGTACTCTGTTAGGCTTTTTTATTATTTAACGTTTGTTCTTCCAAGTATTTATACAATCACCGATAGCTTCATTGAAGCTAATTTTGCTACCTCCACTCCAGATAGACCTGGGGCTGGCTGGACAGAAACCCCAGAAAAATGTACTAGTTAGCCACTCAACCATTGCTCTAACTCGTCTTTTGTTCATTATTTCCAAACAATTGCAATTCAATTCAAACTCAATTCCATTAATTACTTTCAGCATTAGGGTTTATAGTGTGGATTACAATGTATAGACAATGTTTTCAATGACTCACAGCTCCTCCAAGAGATCGCTAACACACCACAATCATCACAATCTGCTTTGCTGGAAGGAAAAGCCAGGCGGCAGATTCAAAAGTGAGGGAAGCGAGGAGGCCTCCAGGCTAGGCTAAAACAACCTTTTCACGGGCTAGCACTACCTAGCATTTTCCTCACTAATGTACTATCATTCGTGAACAGAAAGAATGAACTAAGACTCTTGCTCAAAATGATTATGGATTGCAACGTTATTGTTCTTATGGAGACCAGGCTTAACAAGGGTATTCCCAAGAATTCTATCGACCTGGAGGGGTGTTACATCTTTAGAGCTGACAAAATGGGAGAAGACTCTGGTAAGACCAAATGTGGTGGTTTGTGTATCTACACTGATGCCTAATATTGTGGAGGTCCTGTTTTGCCACTGAAACAGCAACCCCATACGCAACAAACTGCGATGTACTGTGTTCTGACATCTTTTTATCAGAACCAGAATTACCTTTTTCAACTATAGTAACTTGTCTGTTGGATCAGACCACACGAGCCAGCCTTCACTCCCCACGTGCATCAATGAGCCTTGGCCGCCTATGACCCTGTCGCCGGTTCACTGTTGGTTCCAGTTTGTCTATCTGGCTACAGTAGCAGAAATGTGAACTGCAAAAATGTGAACTGCATGTTTTTATCTCTCAACGTCACGAGGTGTTGTCACATTCAAAATAGGCTACATATAGAAGTCTGGATCTGGCAAAAGACATGCCTCATTACTTTCACTTATCATCTACAAAAAGTTATCTATTTGTAGATCTTGTGCCCTATTATTTCTCTGGCATGATTGTTACAGACGTGCGCATTAGCTGTCAAGTTTCTTTTATGAACATCGTTGCCGTTTTTAGTTGCATAGCCAGCAGAATTGTTACATGTTTTGTATTGTCTCTATAAATGCCATAGATGTGAAAATGACCACAGATATTTTTAATAGTGAACTAATAATTAGCCATCTAAATTTCTGATTATTTTGTCAGGCTACCAAAAAATATTTTTAGCAATACATGTAATGTGGCTGCATTCTGAATGCAGTGAGCCATAATGTTTACTTGTCATGAATGGAAAGTGTAATATTGTTTAATATTGTGATTTGCTAAAGATGTTGTCAAATGAGTCGTCAATTGTGTTTACCCTGTTTGGGTTGAATTGTGATCAGCGTTTGG
This sequence comes from Umbra pygmaea, assembly GCA_016801145.1. Taxonomy (NCBI): domain Eukaryota; kingdom Metazoa; phylum Chordata; class Actinopteri; order Esociformes; family Umbridae; genus Umbra; species Umbra pygmaea. Next base: position 7,747 of record JACXGM010005111.1, read on the forward strand.
ACATCCTGTAATCCACAATTAGCTCTATTTTCTTCCTGGTGTTGCGAGTCAGGTTGTTGTTGGCGCCCCACCTCCTCTACACTGACCCTGAACACTGGTGTTCCACAAGGCTGCATGCTGTGCCCTCTCCTCCCTCTTCAATCGCAACTGTGTGCCTGCACATGCAACATCATCGAGTTGGCAGATGACACCACAGTGTGAGGCCAGATCAGCAGCAACTATGAGTCGGCCTACATGGAGGAAGTCCAGCAATTGGTGGCATGGGGCGCCAACAACAACCTGACTCGCAACACCAAGAAGAAAATAGAGCTAATTGTGGATTACAGGATGTCAAAATGCTGATCACACACCCATTTATATAAATGAGGTGGAGAGTGTCACTAGCTTCAAATTCCTGGGACTCCACATCTCAGAGGACCTCTCTTGGACTCTCAACACTTCCACCCTGGTCAAGAAGGCGCAGCAGTGACTCTACCTTCTAAGAAGGCTAAAGAAAGCACACTTGTCTTGTCTGATCCTTGTCATTTTTTACCACTGAGTGTATCCAGACCAACTGTATCACGGTGTGGAATCGCAACTTCTCTGCCTCTAATGGGAAGGTCCTGCAACAAGTGATGAAAGCCACCCAGTACTTCATCAGTGCCCAGCCATTGAGGACCTTCAGCCCAGCCAGTGTCTGCGGAGGGCATGCGGCATCATCAGGGATTCCTTCCACCCCAGCCACAGACTGTTTTCTGTTACCTTGCTGAACACAAACACAGCACCCCATCCCCCATCACCCCATCACCCCTGCATTGACAGTTCACTGAATTCAAGTTCTCAGAATATTTTATTTATTTTTTCCTAATTTTTGTCCCCTCCTAATTGATATTGTCCAACTTCCCACTAACTCTGCCTTGTCGGGAGCTCCACAACTCCCTTGACAGATGAAGGATGGTGAGGGACGCTCACATGGTTTTATCAAACCACATGTCGCCGTGCTGGCCAATACTTTTAGCACTGCTCCGCCAACACGAAAGCCTTTAGTCAGATCATGTGTGGGATGATTACACTCACCAAATATACTTCCGCAATCAAACTTACAGGCACCCAATCTGCACACAGAGTCACTGGAAAGCGAGGTGGCAAGGTAGATAATCCCACTTATCTATAAAAAATGCCAGCAGTGCGACCTCATGTTAGAGGTTCCTGACAAAATCAGAGCAGCCATAATCAGGCTCAAACCACTGACTATCATGAAGTATTTAGTTTCTGCAAGGCAGAAACTACGCCACGCGGACTTCCCTCAAACTCTCAAATGGAATGCCTCCCCCATCCCCCCTCATTTACTGCTCAATTCAGGACCTAAATGATGGTTCAATCATTGCCAACTATACTTATCTAGAAGCTCAATTCAATTTATATTTGTGTACACTACTACTTTATATATGCTGTTCATATACTGTAATATACATACTGTACATTACTTTACTTACCTAGTGGCTCATTCACTTTATATCACTTGCATTATTGGTGTACATTCTGTATACTGTTTATACTGTATACTGTACATACTGTATATTCATTCATAATACTACTGTTTACGTACTGTATATATACACTTACAGTCATCCATATTTCTTCCTACATCACCTGCACTAGGTGCTAATTCACTTGTTACTGTACATACTGTTTAGTGTTTAAACACTCTAGATACTGTACAGTTAGTCATAAGATTAGTGTTTACATACTGCATATACTGTACTACCTGTTCTTATGGCAATATGTGGGTGACAGTACAGAATGGAAATGTTGCTGGATTACGTAAACAAACTTACAAATGGCCATTTAAATGAGAACGTTTGTACTGTACGTAATGAATCTGTTCACTCTACTGGAACATTTCCAAGAATAGACCAATCATTTACAATTTAAAGTACTTGAGGAAAGTTAGTTCAGGCATTATATGCTAGGTTTAATTTTTTTTTTTTTATTTAACCTTTATTTAACCAGGTGAGTTGACTAATAACAATTTCTTATTTACAGCAACGACCTGGGAGCAATTAGGGTAAAGTGTCTTGACCAAGGACACAACGACATTTGGCTCAGTCAGGAATCGAACTGGCAACCTTCTGACTACAAGTCTGACTCCCTACCCACTGAGCCATCTGCGCCCCAAGTCTAACCTTATTAATTCTAACCTTAACCCAGGTTATTGAGGTTAAGGTTAGAATTAAGGTAAACAGACATTTTTTAAGTTTCATAAATGTACGAATGTTTATGTTTCCATGTATCACCATTAGAACAGCCTGGCATATGCTGTATCGTCCTGTATTTCATCCTATCATCCCCTACTCTAATATCTACACCTTTGCTACTTGTTTGCCCAGTCTGGGGTCAGCCTAACATCATTTTTTTCCATGGTTTTGTATTCGTACATGTGCAATGACAATAAAGTTGTATCTACACTAATCCAATGAAATTATAGTTTTATATATAGCCCACTAAAATGTAATAACAGCTTAAGACAATACTTATGAGCTGTAGGGTCAAGTACCCAAGATTAAGATTATATTGTTTTAGCTGTCAATTACACACACAGTACAATCAAAAGTAATTTCAACCCCTCCAAATTGGAGAGGTGTCGGGAATTCCACATTAGGCGCCCGGGACACAATTTGGGTTGACTGCCTTGTTCAAGGGCAGAGCAACCAATTTATATTTTTCACCTTGTTAAAAGAAACAATTGGGTCCTTAACAGTTAAAATATGACTGTAGTCATGTACTGTAGCTTTGAAACTGTTTACATTCCTTTTTAGAATTCAGATCTGAGATTACACAACTCAATTAAGATGCTGTAAATATAACCAGCTTGTGTGTTTCCTTCTGTAGAGGAAACTGCTGCTTGTTATGAAAAGACACAGAGTATGCCAATACAAGCTGGAATAAAAGTGATGTGACAAAATGTATTTCTTCTTCGTAATATGATGGAGGACATGTCTTGGCACATACATTTATGCCTAGGCATGTATACAGCCAAATGTTTGATTGATCTGTATATCCATTAGACAACATGGCATCATGGCATTTAAGTTAGCATTTATGGCAATGCTAGTGGTTTTGATTGAATACACTCATGGACTCACTGTGATATGCCACTCAGGTTCATTTGACACCTGTAACCTGATTTCCCAGAAATGTTAGCATATGCTTTGTGTCTTTGGTAGCTTGGGTTATTCTGGTGGTTTGTTATCTTCAGTGTCCTCCATGCATTAATTCACACCCACCTCTTCTCCCACACTGTGAGGCCAACATAATTTTGTCTCAGCTATCATAGAATACAACACTTCATCACACTCTCATGGGGGTGGTTTGGACCACAGTGAAGTGATAAGGGTCTCTCTTCTATCTTTTTATAGCCTGCGCTGAATCAAAGGGATGTCAGGGCACTGTCCATAATAGTGACTTGACCTTTTACTCTGGGCTTTTCAGCACAGAATTCTCTCTGTTTCCTTCCCTGACTTGAGATGAAACAATTCTTACTCATCTACTCACTCTTGGATTTTGTTTTTGTTTTCCTGAAAACACAGACTTCCCCCTCGGATTGGAATGTTTACAGCTTTCACACAGTTTCACTCTATATAGTAAATATACCACTTTTGTTAAATAACCTATACAAACAATTATATGACTGACTAAATGAGATACAACTATGACTGAACTGAAACAAAACCAGGTAGCAACTTTCACATGTGTCATCAAGATTGTGATCCGCTGTTGTGCAGATGAGGGAGGACAAGTGAGAGTCCTGTGCTGTTTACCATAGCGAAGGGAAGACAGGAACAGACTGAGTGTGTACCAAAAGGGGGAGTGCTACATCACAAGCCTGAGGTCAGAGAGCTTGTAAACCAATCCTTGCAGTCTGAGCACATCCTCTGTGGTAGGGTCCCTAATGCTCACACGCACGCGTGCGCGCACACAAACGCACACACATTCGTCTATACACACATTCAGTCTGTGTGAGGGGCAGGCTCAGAGTTTGCTGGAAGCCTGGTGCTGTTCTTTAGTGAGCTTCGATTCAGTCACTTAGTCACACAGAGAAAACAGAGCACACACGGAGAAGTAAGAGCTACAAGGGGAGCACTGGTGACACTGTCCATATTTACTTTTATTTAACAACAGTAGACATACAAGCACATATGCATGGTGCATTGAAATAGCCGAAGCAAGGATCATCTATAGAAACAAGCTGTCACAGTGAAACACGTGTAGGCGGCGAGCCCTGGGCAAACGGACCTCTCTGCCTGACATCTGACCGGACACAGAGCACTTCAGAGTACGTGCGTACGTGTTCATGCCCATGTGAGCACACAGACGATGCCCTCCAGACATCTTCCCAGAATGAGGTCCGGTACAGGGATGGACAGCACGTGTTCTATATCGATTGTGTTCCTCAGCGCGTTCTGATTCCGCTCCAGACAGAGTGACACTGGACCAAGACCAAAGCAGGAGACACATACAAGGACTTTACCTTTCAACCTGTACCCACAGACTGGTATGATGTTGGGTAATAAATTTGCCTGCCACTTAGTCTCGTTGGCGACCCTGTTGGTCGCAGTGGGCTGCGGGGGAAGTGAGCAGAGAAAAGGCGCTGATAGCAGTGCCAGCAGCCCAGGACAGGGCAGCGCAGGTGGGAACGCAGGTAGTAGTAGTAGCAGTGAAAGTAGCAGTAATCGGAGGTACCACAGAGTCCAGCATGGACAGTGCACCTACACATTTATCCTACCTGAGGGAGATGGAAGCGGAGGTAATTCCTGTAGGCACGGGAAAGCAGCCCAGATTAACAACGCTAATACTCTGCAGAGAGACGCTCCACCACAGGAAAAGGACTTTGCTTCCCAAAAAATCCAACACCTGGAGAATGTCATGGAGAACTACACTCAGTGGCTGCAAAAGGTAAGACAGAAGTGGTCACGCTGTCATCAGCAATACAATGAGGTCACTGAAGTCAGAGTTGAAAGCAGCCAGGTGTTTTTATGTTTACTTTTCGGTTTGCCTTGAACTTTGGGTTTCTGTAAAGGGTTGTGTTTTTGTGTCTGGCTTGTGTGTTTGTTTGTCACTTCTTTGAAGAATTATGTGTAAAAATGATTTTCCCAGACTCTGAAATAGTTCAAGTCTGACACATGCTTAATTGTTAAGAGTCTACTGGGTATTTTGTTATGTTTTTGAAGATCAGAGGTATGGTACTGTCTTAAATATATTGAATAACATGATAGATATATTCAATTTTGTGGAAAAACTACAAAGCCTACAATCCTGAATGTTGTTTCTATGGTAGCCGGTATAACAACTATATAGCACTTACTGATTAATAACTAAATTCATATAGATCATACATTCACCAAGTTGTTTCATTTCCAAAGTGTATATATTAACCACTGATCTACTTGTGTAAAATCAGTAATCTGTTCATATCCAAAAACTCTGCTCTCCCTAAATAAATTCCACAGATGTCCATCAGTCACAAAGCAATGGTAGTAATATGTCAGTCACCCAGAGTTCTCTAGAGTGCTGTCTTTTTAATGACAGGAAGCCAGTGAGAGACCCCTGAGATTGTCAGAGGGAAGAATGCTCTCTCTATGTACTGTTCCTTAGGACTAGCCAAGACTTTATAATATGTAGAATACATATTAAATGCATCATCAGGCACTTTCAAAGAGGGCCTACGGTAAATTGATTAATAAACAGTTCAATATACATAGATTTACAAAGTGATATTGTTATTAGGAATAGACTTACATTTCTCCTTTATTTTGTATTGATATTTAATTTATTTTGAAACTGTATAGTTTTTGAAACAGGATCATTTTCATATTGGACAGGCAAATATGCTGTTACAATTCAGTGTAGATGCAAGCACAATATTCCATGAAACAAATAATGATTTAGCAATGCAAACCTTTTATTAAGCCCGGAGGAATGACTCTTCTAAAATCAGACTCCCACGAATTATAAGAAAGGAATATAAGATATATACATTTCCATTGTTAATAATTTACATTATATTACAATTTTAAGTGCCAGAGGCCTGTGATACATGGATGCCATTACATCGTTTTCTTCCAACAAATAATACCTGTTTTATTAGATATGGAGAACAATTAAGAAGAATTGTAACGATGAAGTGTTGCGTTCCTTTACCTGAATAATTTGCTTGTGAAGACCACTAGATGTTCAGAGTGATCAATATGGACTTAATGTGACGTTTATCACTTCAGAAATGTGAGGTCATCACTGATACCACTTGAAAACCGCTTTGCTTTCCTTAGCTTAAAGACTCCTTGTCTCTGAAATGAGAGACCATCCCTAGGAAATAAAGACATAAATCAAAAAAACAAGCTGTAATGCAGCTCTGCTGTATTTTTCACAATGTTGTGTCTTCAAAGAGATTAGAAGGGCTGATCTATGAATAATTGATTAAGCACACAAGTGTTTATTTTCGTCTGTAAAAGGTTGGCATGAAGGAAACAAAAAATACACAACACACAATTAATTTCATGGATTATACTGGAATTGTAGGATTAACGGACCTGAATGTCATCTATACACATCAGCATGCTTGACTTTCTATACTCATAAGGAGTACTTTCTATATTCATAAGGAGTACTTTCTATATTCATAAGGATTACTTTCTATACTCATAAGGAGTACTTTCTATACTCATAAGGAGTACTTTCTATACTCATAAGGAGTACTTTCCTAAAGCCATTAAAAAATGTTTCGCAACACTTTTCTTTTATTTTAGTTTTTCATTAAAATGTCTTTCCTTTTCTTTCAATTTAAATTCTATAAGTATCATATGTCAAAGTCATTTAAATGTGAGTATATTTAACAAATTCAGTAATATGTATTGTCATTATCATTAATTAGCTTTAAATTACTTGCTCCTTTGCTAAATACATTTTAACGGACAACATAAGTTCGCATAGAAAACACATATACTTAATAATGTATATTCTAATAGTAAAAGATGAAAATTTCCAAACCAAGGAACATGTGTACATGCATACTTTTGTATATCACTGAGTTTCCTGCATTTGGCAAGAGTAATTGAAATGATAAAAATGATTTAAAACTTGAAATTTGATGTGGGTTGAAAATAGTTGGGTGACCTATACAAAACTTTTGGAAAGGAAGATATTGTGTGACAAAAATCACAGCACAGAATAAGGATTCTATCCATATATCTAACATTTGAAATTAAACAACGTTAAAATTAAATCTCTGTGGTTTTGTCTTCATTCAGTAGACATCAACAATCCACGCTGATACTATAAAAACAGTGCAGCAGCAACTGTATACTAAATTCCAGACAAAGGACACATTTGGAATAGCTTTCCCTAAAAATATTAAAATGGCAGTGTGTCAAAGCATCTGCCATCACCACTAAAACCATCATGTTTCTTCACTGACAACCTTTTAAATATTTTTAATCTGAAGCAAGAGAAAAGAATTGACAATGTCATCAATGGGAGGCGGAATGATTCAGTACTCTTGCCAAAAGTAAAGTGCATTCTCTGACTTTTACAAATCTACACTAATAGAACAGGTTACATAAACACGTTGACATCAGTGTAGGAACAATTAAAAAAGACAGTTTAAAAGAGGCAGAAGCACAATGGTAAGTCAGCCTAATTATGGACATGCAGCTACATCAGGATGCAGTTAACATTTTTCATCAGACCAAAGATTAAGTGTCCCAAACAGTCTATCTGTCTTAATCACGTAAGCCTTGACTGCTTTTCTAGAGGAGGGCAGCCCAAATCCTACTCCAGTCACCCATGAGGAAAGTATCCACACAGGATACTACACACACCCCACTCCATGGCCACTCAACTGTGTGGGGTGGTGGTAGATGCCGCAAGCTGCTGTTTGGGAAGAACTAGGCAATCCTGATCAATCCCTCCATAAAATTCTGCTCGGTCCAGGGAAGAGCAGGCACTGATAACATTCCTGCCCAGTCAAAGGTGGCTTCTGTTTGTCCAAGGATTACTACCCCAGCATGCCTGTAAAGAAAAGGGAATTGGACCAGATTGCCTGTGATCTTTGGACCTTTGTTGCAGGAAACGATCCACTTAATGCATACCCACTCCAAACCGTCCATTAAGGAGGCAGAGAAGACTGCATGGTCAGTAGAGTAGAGATCATTATGGATGTCTGGAGACAAAAGAGAAAGCATGAATCATGAATCATGGTTAAAATAACTTGTTAGAAGTTCTGTATCACTCACCTTATCACTTCCAGATGAATTTCAATCTTTGAATGATATAAATCCCCTACTGGAGAGATACATTCAAGTTTCACTTTCTCTGTTCTCAATACATTTAAAGCAGGCCCACTTTATGTACTTTACGGTACTCCATTTTTCTCCCTCCTAATTTTGTGATGTCCAATTTACAATTATTAACTTATCTCATCACAACAATTGCCCAGACGTTTTTCAGCAAGTTCTTCAATGCACAGACAGTACTTTTGTCAAGCTGCTTTTTACCACAGTGCTACCCCAACCACTAAGGTATGCTGGTACAGTGCATATTCATTTCAAATCCATTCTTCAGCCAGTAACGACAATCTAGTTCAAAGGCACGCGACTTACCATGAGTTGTTAGAATGTGACGTGACAAACAAGCATGTCCAGCATCTAACCTATCCGTCGTGGACACTGCTGACGCCATCTGCAAAAAGCCCTGGACACTGGCGGTATCTCCTTTCGCAATGTTTTGAAATGCTCTTATAGAAGAGATAGCACAGTGTCTGAAAGAGACTGTAGACAGTGGGAGTAGAGTCAAAAGGCAGTGGGACATATTCTGAACCATTCCGACACCTGTGTATCAGAGCTGAAGTCCGTAGATAATAATGCTGGACCACACAGGCCACTGCTTCCTCAATATTTCAAGGACAACTCACTAGAACTTGGACCATGGTTCATTTCGAGCAGCCAACAAAGCCTTTTCCTAAGAAGTAAAACTGATATATTTTCACACATTCACTTGCAGACAAAGTCACTTCCAAAGAAGATATTGGAAGAATAAGCTGTTGAAATAAAAGAAGAGGGACAATGTTGTATCAGAATTCACAGTTCTATTCTTGTGAAAATCCCATTACTTAGCCAGCAGCATAGCCCCATATATAATACTGCTGGTTTGCTTCTAAAGCTAAGCAGGGTCGGCCTGGTCAGTCCCTGGATGAGAGACCAATGCTGCTGGAAGTGGTGTTGGAGGGCCAGTAGGGGCCACACCCGCGTAGGGTGTCGCCTTTTGGATGGGATGTTAAATGGGTGTCCTGACTCTCTGTGATCAATAAAGATCCCGTGGAACTATTTGTAAGAGCAAATATCTAATGTGGCCTCACACCATTCAGCTTTCAATTGGCTCATTTACCCCGCCCCCCCCCCCCCATAAATTATTGATATAGCTAATTTAGTTTATCTACACAATATTGTTCATTAACTTAATTAAGTCACTACACAAATATTGTGCCATTTTATTCATGATGCCTTCTTTAAAATGATTTTGGTTTGAAAATGTGGAAACATTCAATGACAAAAATGTGAAAAAATTGAGATATTTAAATAGGCAGGGCACCATAATTTTGTTTCACCCCTTGCAGCTCACACAGCTAAGCAGTAAACATTTATTTTCTTCATGCTATCAGAAGTTCACAGAGCATTCTTAAAGAGCCAAGGAAAGACCAAGCTATTTTAGGGGTGACTTCCTCTGTATCAAAGCATTGTGGACAATGCTGGCCAAAACTAACAATCAGACGATGCTGCAGGCTAATGGGATGCGCATCATACTGAGAATCTCTTCCTTCCGGTCCCCTGCCGAACTTGTAAGACCACAAAATTAAGAGAATGAGCTAAGATCTGTTCAGCTACTACTTCCATAAATGCCTATATGCCTTACAGGCACTAGCAGAGAAGGTGAAAAAAAAACAAAGGTTTCTGCTGTGCATGTCAAGGGAGTATACTAGAAGGAACTTAATTACACCATGCAACATTACTGAGGGTCAACATGGGTAATGTTCATCATTTTCAGGAAAAGGGGCATTTAGAATTTTTGTCACAGTCAATATGGCAGCTCACTTTTAAACTGTTTTTTAGGTATGATCATATTTCATTGTGAACATTAGCCTCTGGAACCGGTAAGAGGTTTGATATTGGACAGAAAAGTCTCCACACCACACTGTACCCTGTACCACAATGAAGCATGTCACAGACTTGAGTTTCTCCTGTTTCTCTTGAGTCTCCCTGAGATGCATCATGGGAGCGTTCAGTTACTCACTCTGCATCCGTTAGATGAATTGTCCTCTTGTGGGCACTTTGTAGAGGATTTATCTAGTTTTAATTGCAATGTTACATTTGTGTTTGGTTAGGTGTGTCAGGCCTTTGTCATATAACTCTAAAATAAATTTCACTCACCGTTCTACACTTACCAGTATTTATGTATAGAGTGAATTAGGAATTTTCTGTGTTATGTTTGGGTTTCTTTGTGTACTGGAGTATAATTATTTTCATCAAAGAAAGAACGAAAGAAATATGTATTCCTGGGATTACATAGGTATTATACATCAGTTAATGTGTTGAAGCACCATATAGATACAGTATATCTACTTGTATATATACTTGTGTATGTCAGACAGGGTCGGTGGGTTCTCATTGTTAGTGAACTTGTTTTGAATTAATAGTTATGTATGACATGCCCCTTATAAGGAATGGACATAAATAATATTGTTTTGGACATGCAAATTGGAAGCATTGCGAAACATTCAGCATACAGAGCAATGCCTATAAGACGTTGTTGTTTCTGACCCATATGTTAGACTGTGTGTTTCTGATCTAAATTATAATGGTCATTTTTGTATTGTGTAATACAATATAACACTACATGTGTGATTGTATAGTCAGTGGTGAATGAATTTGCTATGAAAGTATCGTTAAACAAATCATAATTGATTTTGAAATCAACACAATTGAGAAAGAACCCAGTGATGTACAGTATGTGTACTTTCCAAAATTATATGAATATGCCATACTGTAAGTAACTAATATTATACTTTCTGGCTTGTTAAAGTTTATGTCATGTTTCTCTGAACTTCTCCATCGGGAAACCATTTGAGTTTATTTCAGTGCGGTAAAATTCTGAGGCCCTACCAGTGTTGTTGCATTTATTTGTAATTTTCCCTTCATATTGTACAGCTGTATTTCTTCAAGGGACAGCTAACACAGAGAAAAAAACAAAGGATCAGACCTTCTATTTCTGTTTTTGGCATGCAGCAGCAAAAAAAGGGACGTAACGTTAAGCCGTTGTTTCTTTCTGTCTTGTTCGGGTTCAGCCAGTCACCATAGCGTTTTATCCTCACAAATTGCATCGGAATCCTCTACCATCTGACAATTATTAATCCTAGAGATAAGACTGACTCCATGGGGTTGGGGGGAAATTCCTGAAGCATCCCCATACACTGCCATTGAGCCGTACTTCCCTTAGAGGTTGTGTCCTACAGATGTTGCATTGAGTGGCTGGCTTTGTCTGTCAGCACTAGGGCTGCTTGCCAAAGTTCTAGAGGACACCATTTCACCTTATCTGAGAGTTCAGCTTCTTTAACTTTTCCATGATTACAAATCAAAACATTTCAATTGGGGATGAAAGAGAGAAATTGAATATTTTGTCGAAGCAGAGAGGCTTACATTAAATGAACGGAACAGCAGATACATAATGAGTAATAAAAGCAAACGTCCTGTGGGAAAACAAAGAAAAGCAAATCAAGGTGTGGAGAGAAGCAGGGCTGGCTGTAGCATTTTGGGGTCCCTGGGTGTGATTTAATCATTTTTTTACATTATATATTTTAAGAGCTATACTTTTTAAAGATAATTTTCCACCACTTTGTGATACACTTCCTACATCTAGAGCTTCTCGTCACAAAATTAAAGGAAATGTATTTTTATTTCAATAGTACAGACTCAGATCTTCAAAATGGTATATAAAATGGCGCAATTAGAGAAACAATGTAAATGTTATGAAATTTTGAGACACTTTCAAAAAATCTCATTTGAAGAAACGTGCCTCAAAGTGTTGGCAGGTAGTTTGGATGGAAATTGGCATTCTACAACTGGAACTCCATAGCGTACAGTATAAAGTCATTTGAGCAGGCTGTTATGTACAAAATTGTAGAAAAAGCCAACAATGTGTGCACATGTGTACATTTCCGGAGTCAGGGAATCGTAAAGCCTCGTATGGTTACGAAATGTAAAAAAGTCAGTTTACCTTGCCTGAACTAAAAGTACTTTAAATTGTTACCAATTTGTCTATTCTTGGAAATGTTCTGATAGGATGTCGATTCAATATGTACGAAACTCACATTTGAATGGCCATATTACTAGTCTGTCTATGTAATACAGTGAGAGCTCCTAAATCTGTGTAAAAAGTTACAGATGCCATGGAAGATAGAAAAAAACATTGCATCTTATCAACATTTATCCAAGTCCAACCTTAGGCCAAATGTTAATATTGCAGGGGTGAAACTGTTGACAATTACCATATTATTTGTAATGGCAAAAAATATACACAAATCGGCCAAGTTTGACAGTTAATTTCTCAAACTGTATACTAGGAACATACTCTATTTATATTTGGTCACATAGTAATAAAATATACGTCTGAATCTATCTAAAGTTAACCAATGCTACTAAAGGCCAAATGATTTAGAATCATGATGGAGCAAATGTTGGGCATAACCATGTTTTATATGGGTATAAAATGACCGAGTTTTTTCAGGTGTATAATATGTACAGTCATGTATATTCAGTTTTGGAATATAGTCTCAGATGTAGTTCATTTACATATATATGTTACCAATATTCTTTTGTCAAAAGTTTTAAATTCAAGGATCTCTTATCTTTGTTTGTATAACCCGGGGCTGTTTCGAGAACGAAGGTAAACACACACGTCGTGGCTTCTGGCATTTTGACTAGGCACAATAAAGTAGTTTTTTGTATTTAACATTTTTTTTATTGGAAAAAAATACTTTTCTTAGCTCTACTGAAAAGTTATGACTTGTCAAAAGACGTGTTTCACTTGGCGAGCCACATTTTGAAATGTTACAACACATCACATTTATGTCTATACATTTTTTGCTATAAGGTAAAGCGAATATCTTTACAACACCACAGCTAATTTTCCGCATTAACTTCATTTTTCTATACAGCATATATTTTTGTTTAAACTTCCACATCAATTCATTTTTTATGTTCTACCAATTTTCCCATGGAGCACAGAGACATTTTGTAATATTAAAGCTTATGCAGTTGTACATATTTTGCAAGGTTAACTAATGGCAAAAAGCGAAATCTATTTGTTTCCCGCAGAGGTCTAGGCCCTCTGGAATGTGTCTTGCTTCGGAATTTGGCCTTGATTTATGCTAGTTAAACCTGGCTAACTACCAATCTAAAACATGTTAAGCTAATTGAGTGATTGCCAATGGCTAATTGAGGGATTTTCTAGTACTTAGTCCCAATAGTAATTATATATCATTATTTTGAGGGGGTGGGGATATGACTACGAGGCAGGCCAGCCCTAGAGGAGGGGAAAAAGAGTGTGAGAGATATTGGGCAATAGATAAACAGCTTCACTCCCTCACAGCCAGAGTTGGCTCTTTAAATGAAAAATTGCCAAGTTTTCCCTCTCTTAGTCTGCTGTTGTGCCGTTGTCATAATATTGGCCAATTGCATATCAGGCTTCCATGTCACACTTTGAAATGACCTCTATCAATTATTTCTTCCATGACTTGTGAGTGAATGTAGAGCAAAGTTACAAGACTAAAAATGTTGTAGACTGTATCAAATTGAACATTAACATGCACTGTCAAAACCGACACATTTTGTGTTAAGCAGGAACTTCAAAACATGGCCGGCTTCTCACAACACCATCCTACTCCTTCCAGTGCAGTGGGTGGTTTTGACTTGTGTGAGACGTGTTTCAGTCCCGGTTCATCGGTTTAGTTCTGTGATCGTTGTGACACCCAACCTCGCGATCACACAATCAGACACACACACACACACACATAGCTCTGGAGAATGTCTAAACCCTGTCCAGCACTATACTTGTCTTGACTGGGCCCAAAGCCAGGCTTCTCACATTCCACGTAGTACCAGGGCTGGGGCTGGCAGACAACTGTAGGTAATTGGTTAAGCTGTAGATAGAGCATGCACTCCCATAACTCTTTCTTCAGATTGTCCTTTAACATTATACCTCTGTTTAAATTAGGAGTCAAAGGTCATTCCTTATTACATCTAATACTGCTTTTCCACTCGTGCTTTACCCCAAAACCGGTGTGGCCCCAATGATATACGTTACGTTAATGTTGTCACCAGGGTTTCGTGTTGCCATTTGAAGTTTGAGACTTGGGACTTGGGGCGGGTACTTGAGGTGGGGAGGGAGGAGTCATGTAAGCATTAACACACGACAGACCGTGCATTGCCAGGGAATAACCGCAAACCTCAGCAGTGTAGAAAGCCACGAGGCCAAAGGCCGAGGTGTGCGGTTATTCCCTGGCAACGCACAGTCGAGTGTGTTAATGCACTTAAAATAATAAAATGGTTGCCGAACTTTTATTTGTGAAAATGTGTGTTTTAATTCATATTTTAATTCATATTTCTTAGGGGTGTGGTTATCCTCTAACATTAACATACCCCCCACCACTCCTCTTACTGTTGCCATGTTAGTACGCCACATATCAAGTAGTTCCTATTAAACAGATAATTTAGATCATTATAACAAGGTCTGAACACTTATGTACACAGCTTTAGTGATGCATTTGTTTATGCAATTCATGTTTGGGTTATACAGACTCCACTGTCAACATCGAGTGTGTCAGCGTCAATCAACGAACTACTGTACTGATGACACTATGGTTAACACAGTCAAGCAAACATCTTAGTTTTGCATTGAAAGTGCATTTCTTTAAATAGTTTCTCTGGAGACATTTAAATATATCCATCTAATGCCACAATCTGCAATCTCGGGAACGAAATGTTATGAATGCAGGCAGACTTCCATAGGTGCAAGCCATTAGTATTTTCATAGAAAATGATTTGTGCAAATTTAAATGACACCGAGAGAGATTGCAAGCTATGCGTAGGAAAACAATGGTAGACTATATGCCTCAACAATATAAAAAAATATAGGGAATTATTTCATTTCAATATTGCTGATGCGGTAGGCTACCGTAATTCCCCTTTCAGAGACCTGCTTATAATAAATCTGTCTATACTATTTCTTGACATTTAAAAATGGATAAACAACCCAAACCGTGATGTGTGCTATGTCAACACGCAGCACTTTTACGGATAAGCCCTTGCCCAGTTTCAGTCCCTGAATCAGGCTAGATAAGCCCCATAACTACCCGAAGAAATCTAACTCTCCCTTAAATTCGTATTGGTTGTAAGCACAGGACGAGCATCCAGTTTGGCAAAGTCACGCAAATACGAAGTGCCTTAAACCTGCATTCTATCTGAATTCCAGCTGGGGGCGATACGTCTGTTTGCAAAAGAGCTCGGTTTCTGTAAGTCTATGAGAATTTGAGACAATACTCACTTGATTTATTACCTAAGTAAACATTTTCATGAGTATTTGGTCTCAATCGCTAGATTTAAGCCTTTTGCAATAGGCTACATCATGATGTTCATTTTTTTAATTATGGTCTTGTTGATTTTAACATGGCTATGGCATTCGGTTGTACAACAAGACACTCAAATGAGTTGGCACGTTAGTTTTTCCGGTAAATAACATTACATTTTATTTTACATTTTATTTTAATACTGTTTTTCATTAGCCAACATTAGCATCACAATTCATATCAGTTAGCAAGGTAGATTACTCCTCCCTCTCGTCTAAAATCGTCACATCCGCAACCAAGATGTCTGCATCCGTAATGGCAAATTCGATGACCCAAATCAGATCTTCACAAACCAATGGGTGATGTCACACGTTACGTCCAGTGATATATACACTATATGGTGTAATGTCTAGTGTTTGTTAGGATGCCAGCTCTTCACTCTGTCCAAGGCAGCCCTAAATCACAGTAAATACGTTCTGAGGGAACTATTTTGTAAAACCGAAATATGTCAAATATGAACGTATGAGAGGGTCAATTACGTTTGTAGGGAATTAAATTGAACACTCGAATAACATTCAATATGAAGATCATGACGTAGCATGTAAATAGCATCGTTTTTGCTAGGGCGGAGGTCGGGGATGGTGAATGGGCGTATAAATCCGCGACTTGCATGCCAGTGTTCGCGAGTTCAAATCCAGACCGGCACTTTCTGTGTGTTTTATTCTACATTGCTTGCGTCATGCAGATAGGCAATTGTCGGTTTTTGTAATGTTAAACCTAACCTTAATTCTAACCTTAACCTCAGTAACGTAATATATAATCTTAACCGTTAGTAACCTCATGCCTAACCTTAACCGTTACTATCCTCCTACCTAACCTTAACTGTGAATGTTGCAATATAATTTTGAACGCTATGGAATGTATGGAATGTTCTCGCATAAATCCGCTAAACGAAATGTACCGGAGCAACGTAATTCAAGTACAAATATAGGCTACTAACAAAACGTGCAGTTCAAACGTAAAAACACCCTAAATAGGTTGGCAAATAACGTAATTTAGGTTTTCAAAATAGTTTCCTGAGAACGTAATTTGGGAGAAATTCTGAGATTTACGGTTGGTCCAAGGGGTGGCAACAATCTGCAACAATACCATGACATTATGAACACTAAACGTGACCCCTATTTCTTTTCAGTGTTTCACCCTCTATTACATTTGTTTCCGAATAAATGTTAAACCAATCAAATTCATGTTTCAGGCTCAATATTCAGCAGCTGTTACATTTTAAATTATCCCAAAAAGATCTTCTATATTATATTTACATATACAGTACTTGATTCTATAATACATTATTGGGGCTCTAAGTTTGTTATTGGGGGTTATTCCAGAAAGCAGACATTCAATTATTGAGTAGGAATAGACCACACAGCCTGGCCAGCTGGTAATATTGAAGTTTGCTCAGCTTTGACATAACAGTTAATAGAGTTGTGTTTTTTGCACAGACATGTCACAAAGAAATTTATAGACCTACTCCTCATGAATAAATAGGTGTATCTATTTAAATGTGTGGACAACAATAATACTTATTTTAGTTGAGTGGAAAGGACCAATGAACTTTCATGTGAACTTCTAAATTAGGAAGACTCCATCTTCATACAATAAAAGGTAAGCACTCTTTTCAGAAGAGACTATGTGAAAGTATGCAATATGTAAACTCTAGTGCAAATCAAACCATGTCTAGTCCTAAACAATTTCCATGAAAACAGTAAAACTATGCAATATTGTCATTGACATGGACAAACTAAGCTTTGAAGAATGCTTTCATGCCTTGCTACTGTAGAAACCTGTGCCTTCTTGACTAGATTAAGTTTTAAATACAGAAGAAGTGAGGACATGTGATGGGTGTCCACCAGTTTGTTTATTATAGGAGCATGTCCTGTCTTCGCTAGATTAATGTCCAGGTACAGAAGAAGTGAATCAGGTGAGTATAGGGGATGGGTGTTCACCAGTTGTCTGAGCAAGCTGATGAATCCCCTGTTGAACCTTCTCCTATACATCTCTGTGTCTGCAGCCCCTTTTCCTGTTTGACATCCTTCTTCCTTATAGAAAGTGTTGTGTAGAAGTAAGCAAGGACTCCCAACCATCTTTACAGTAGTTCCTTTGTCTCTTCTTCAAATAAAACGTATACACAAATAGTGTTAGAATCCTATACATATTTTATTCCCTTTGCTTTGCATGTTATTATGCACAAAGGCTTGGGTAACTTAATTTGTCCACAAATTGTAACCTATTGATAGCTGACAATAACGACAATATATGCAATAGTCTCTTGGCAGACAATTGTTTCTAGACCACATTTGGACAAAACCTGCATATTCACCAATATGACACGTCCAAAACAAGCTAAATAATGAGAATGTACACTAAAGTGTTGGTTTTTGATGAATGTAGTAAACAGCATGCACAAGTTGGCTAGCTAAAGTTGCCTACATTTATGGCCTATACAGTACTAGGTAGAAGAGTAGCTAAAAAATAACACCGACTTGGCATACTTTAAATTTAAAACTTAATTGCTAGCTAAACATTACCAACCAAACACACTTCCCTGCTGCGTAGTCCTGCATTGTTTGTTGTTAATTTGTTTGGATACTCCTGCTGTAAACAACACAATATATCGTCTTGCAGACAGTTCAGACAGCGTCATGGAGCAACCCGCCTAACCCAGCCCAAATTCTAAAAGTTCCAATGAGAAAAGTTAAAGGTACCACGTCGGAGATAGTCCACTTGGCCATGGCCAACTGGCCGACTGGCACTGGGTCATTTTCAATGGAAACATAAAGCACTGGTTTTGGTGAGATACACTGATGTTTCTCACAAGTGAAAAGTGGCATACGCATCTAAACATAGCAGCAATGTACTGTACTTAATGTTGTACTGTGATATGAGTAAATTGTTTGTGGTAAAGTGATGCATACAAATCAAGGTGTAACAGAACTTGAGGGTTGAACATTCAGACATAAACAGATTGATGCAGACCACTGCCATAGAATCACTTTAAAGACAACGCCAGAACAACTGCTGTAGCTGGGAAACTAATGGAGTGCTAATCCAGTGTTCAGTCAAAAATGGGTGCAGATGTTTGTATAAGTGGACATATCGCTGCCAGGGAAGCTTCAGACTGGGGTTGCGGGGGTTAATCTCCAGCAGGTCTGGAGGGGCTGTGTTTGAATGAACTGTAGGAGCTAGGGACGAGGTGGGACTCAGAGTCTGAACGAAGGTGGTCCATAGATGGTCAGGTGGGATGTTTGCTGTGGACCTTAGGGAACTTGAAACGCAATGCTAATTCTCGGTCTCAATGCTAATTCTCCAATGTATATAGTATTGAATGTCATCTATCTATCCAAATGGGAGGGCTAAAGATCTGCTAGATGATATATTGTCTAATTTTCTTGTTACCGTTCAGGACTTTTGACACTTTTAAAATGTTACATCACAGATGAATCCCATAAGCAATCTTTTTCCAGTGCAATAAAGGCGTTTAATAATAAGGCATGACAAATATGACATAACGATTTTGTAGTTCCATCTATCATACCGTAGTAGGTTAATGTAAGCATAGTCAGGCGAAAAGGACCCCTAAGCGTCCCTTATCCTGCAGCTCAGCCAGAGGATAATGGTCCTACAGTGCTTGTCTTTAGGAGGGGTCTGCTGCTTTCGATCACTGGATCTCTCCCCTACTTGTCACTGTGCGTACACACACACACACTTCTTCTGCACTTCAGTCTGGAAAAGCAAAAATAAACAGAGATCCAGCCAGATGAAAGCCCGGGGATATGGTGACATGGTGCTGTGTATCCTCCAAACTGCGCTGCTTTGCTCTGGGCCTTGGGAGGAGTACGCTGTGGGAGCTAAGTGGCTGGAGAGGACCACGCTAGGTTATTATGATGTTACAGGGTTCAGACAGTGCTCTACTGTCCATGGCAGGTCAGCTCTGCCTGGAGATCCTCCATGTCATACCACTATGAGCTTCCCCAGCACCAAGTGTGTTTTTTACCTGAGCGGTAACTGCCTCTACTCTATTGACATGAGATGTGAGGTAATTAATTAGTTGAAGGATGTTACTTCGCAAAACATGACCTTTGGGTTATTGACAGCTAGGATGTGAGACTAGTTTTACAAAATGCAGATACATGGGCATGTCTTGGAAGCTTGTTGTTGTCAATGGTCAAATAAGCCACTCTTCTGCAATTGTGTAGGTTTCTAAAGAGTTTTCCTGGTTGTGCAAACAGTGTGATATGCTTACTGTAGTTAGACATAAACAATAAATATAGTATTTAGGATGTATTACATACATTTGTATATGTATGTATAGTATTTTGAACACTTGGCCAGTTGCCAATAATTTTTTTCATTTTCTAATATGTAGTGGTTGTCAATATGGGTAGGAAGGGATAGCCTTCAAATGTGCATAGAAACATTACATAGATATCAGTCTGGCGGATATCAAGCAGAGCTGAATTGCTGAATTATGGTGTTAATGAGTACAAAAGCACATAGAAATGTAAACTTTTTTTTGGGGGGGGCAATAGATTCTTCTGAGGATGTTAGTGTCCTTGATGCTATTGCTAGAAAACAAATGGAGTTTGTAACATAATATATATTCAAACAAGTGTGGTATTTCTGTACCTAATGTAGCTACTGTACATTAGTAACTAATTACCTTCTGCTAACTACATCATGTGTTTTTCTTGTTTGATTGGTTAAAAGTCGATTAAATCGCATTGAAATAAATTTTGCTCAAGAACTTCGTAAACCTTATTTGGATCCAAGGACTGTCATATCCGCAGGCGGGTTAAGACTGCACTTTGAGGCTGGAAAACATGTCCTGATCGATTTGTCTGAGCTTGAATTTGAAAGATAGAAGAAGTTTTGCCCATGGCAATATTGTTGCTCGAATTTCCAAAGAGAAACTGGTGTTTATCTTTGTGTCAGCTCTGCTTCTCTACTTGATATTTTAACATGGATGAACCCAACGTTTTATCACAATTCTCTAACCAATCACACAAGATACACTAAATCAGCTGCCATTAGCATCACCTTTCTTATCATTGCACTGTTATAGGCTGAGGTCAGACAAAAGCAGTTCCATCTGGTTAGGGCTACTGTAACTCTTCCTGCTACTTTGTTTTCATTCCGCTGTTGTTCCACATTGACCGAAACTGAGGAAAAGCTGATATATTTTCCAAGTCTCACCCACACCGTGAGATGAGGACATGAGGCAAAGAAGAAGCAGCTCATAATTCAGACCTGATGTAATAAAGTGGCATGTTCTGTGTTGTAGGTTTCCATGGCAAAGGAGGGCTGCTGCCAGGATGTACTGAGGAGTTTATACACAGGAGGTTTCTCTGTTTGCGAGGGTAAATCTAGATGAATAAAGAGTTTATAAACTTTCAACTCGTCACTTAGGGGGATGTTTAGGGGGAAGATAAACATGAACGTGATGCTGAATGTTACAATAGCTATAATTAAACGATCATTCATTTTGATTATAAGGGGCAGCAGACGTGATGTTTGTCTGGCGCTGGTAGTGAGAAGATATTGTGGTTGGTATTATGTCATGAGATAGATCTACCATACAGGCAACCATATTTACAAACGTCGAGATTGTTCACATTTTAATTATCATATCTTTTAATGAAGGAAAAAACAATTCCATATATGTCTGAAATGTACTAGCAAATAGAGATACTGACGAACGGTTGGACTGGATTGCTCACATCCCATGTGTTGGTACTGTGTGTTCTAGAGCTAGGAAGATTGAAACAGCAATGCCAAAGGCATTTGTCAGAACACATTCCTAGTTGGAAGTGAAAAACCCAGTGGAAACGTTCCCATGTATGAGAGAATCCCAACTTCAATTCATCTGAAGACTGCTGGTGCTGGAGGTCCAACTCCTGCAAGCAGATTTTAATTTGTTTTGTTGTTTGGCTTTCTTTCCGCATTCCATGTCTTGGGTGAATGCATGTATTTCCTCTCCCATACGTACAGATACACATAATTAATTGAGCTAATTTGAAAGACTGCTTTGACATTAGAGAGCTTCTCGTAACTCATGGAATTGTGCAAATATACTACCATACAATATTTATTTTCACTCTCGATGAATTCACTTGAAAAATGATGATATGAGTTCAACAGAAGGAACCAGGAGAGTAATATTAGTACTGTTTATTACTATAATAGACCATATTAATCACATTTTAATTAAGGTAATAATATTATATTACATATCTTTATCTATTGTTTCTGTGTGAAAATTCCCATTTCTTTCCATACATGGGATGAGGTTACACAACTCGGTAGTAAAATACTTTTGAAATGTGATTATTGTGTTGCCACTGGAATATGGTCATACAAGATAACCAAATAATCCTTGTCTAGACCAACTCTAAAAATCAATTTTCAGAATCTTGATTGTAATAACAAGCAAACCATTCACATCACAGCACCCGAATCAAAAAGAGAAAAGTAAACATTTCTGTTGGACAAGATCCCTGTAGCTTTTCAGAGAGGAGCTCTGAATTTCAAAGAAAACACTTTCTCTACCCCTCTTTTCAAGTTTCAAGTAAGTTCATGTTTTTAAGGCAGGATATCAAAAATTAATTGCTTCTTGCTTACGCTGCCTGCTTTTGTGCTTTGTTTTATAAGTTGGCTCCTGTCTTATCTGGAGAAGGAGTAGCTCCGGTGGAAGTATAGTAGTACTAAAATGAAAGTAGTAGCTCAATGAGGTGGACATAGTAGCCAACTAAAGTGGAAGTAATAGCTCACTAAAGTGGAAGCAGTAGCTCACTAATGTGGAAGAATAAGCTCACTTAGGAGGAAGTAGTAGCCCACTAAAGTGGAAGTATTAGCTCACTAAAGTGGAAGTAGTAGCCCACTAAAGTGGAAGTAGTAGCTCACTAAAGTAGAAGTAGTAGCTCACTAAAGTTCAAATAGTAGCTCACTAAAGTGGAAGTAGTAGCTTACTAAAGTTCAAGTAGTAGCTTACTAAAGTTCAAGTACTAGCTCACTAAAGTGGAAGGAGTAGCTCACTAACATTGAAGTAGTAGCTCATTAAAGTGGAAGTAGTAGCTTACTAAGGTAGAAGTAGTAGATCACTAAAGTGGAAGTAGGAGCTTACGAAATTTGAACTATTAGCTCACTAATGTTGAAGTAGTAGCTCACTAAGGTGGAAGTAGTAGCTCACTAAAGTAGAAGTAGTAGCTCACTAAAGTTCAAATAGTAGCTCACTAAAGTGGAAGTAGTAGCTTACTAAAGTTCAAGTAGTAGCTCACTAAAGTTCAAGTACTAGCTCACTAAAGTGGAAGGAGTAGCTCACTAACATTGAAGTAGTAGCTCACTAAAGTTGAAGTCATAGCTCACTAAGGTGGAAGTAGAAGCTCACTAAAGTTTAAGTAGTAGCTCATTAAAGTGGAAGTAGTAGCTTACTAAGGTGGAAGTAGTAGATCACTAAAGTGGAAGTAGGAGCTTACTAAATTTGAACTATTAACTCACTAATGTTGAAGTAGTAGCTCAGTAAGGTGGAAGTAGTAGCTCACTATAGTGGATTTAGTAGCTAACTAAGGTGAAATAGTAGCTCACTAAGGTGGAAGTAGAAGCTCACTAAAGTTTAAGTAGTAGCTCATTAAAGTTCAAGTAGTAGCTCACTAAAGTGGAAGTAGGAGCTTACTTAATTTGAACTATTAGCTCACTAACGTTGAAGTAGTAGCTTACTAAGGTGGAAGTAGTAGCTCACTAAGTAGTAGCTCACTAAGGTAGTAGCTCACTAAAGTGGAAGTATTAGTTCACTAAAGTGGAAGTATTAGCTCACTAAATTTGAAGTAGTAGCTCACTAAGATGGAAGTAGTAGTTCACTAAAGTGGAAGTATTAGCTCACTAAAGTTGAAGCATTAGCTCACTAAGGTGGAAGTAGTAGCTCACTCAGGTAGAAGTAGTAGCTCACTAAAGTTGAAGCAGTAGCTCACTAAAGTGGAAGTAGTAGCTCACTAAAGTGGAATTAGGAGCTTACTAAAATTGAACTATTAGCTCACTAATGTTGAAGTAGTTTTTTTAGCTCACTAAAGTTGAAGTAGTAGCTCACTAAAGTGGAAGTATTAGCTCACTAAAGTGGAAGTATTAGCTTACTAAAGTGGATGTAGTAGCTAACTAAGGTGAAATAGTAGCTCACTAAGGTGGAAGTAGTAGCTCACTAAAGTGGAAGTAGGAGCTTACAAAATTAGAACTATTAGCTCTCTAACGTTGAAGTAGTTTTTTTAGCTCACTAAAATTGAAGTAGTAGCTCACTGAGGTGGAAGTAGTAGCTCACTAAAGTGGATGTAGTAGATCACTAAAGTTGAAGTAGTAGCTCACTAATGTGGAAGTAGTAGCTCACTAATGTGGATGTAGTAGCTCACTAATGTGGAAGTAGTAGCTCACTAAGGTAGAAATAGTAGCTCGCTAAAGAACAGATAGTAGCTCACTGAAGTGGAAGTAGCTTACAAAATTTTAACTATTAGCTCACTAACGTTGAAGTAGTAGCTCACTAAGTTAGAAGTAGTAGCTCACTAAAGTTGAAGTAGTAGCTCACTAAAGTGGAACTATTAGCTCTCTAACGTTGAAGTAGTTTTTTTAGCTCACTAAAGTTGAAGTAGTAGCTCACCAAGGTGGAAGTAGTAGCTCACTAAAGTGGATGTAGTAGCTCACTAAAGTGGAAGTAGTAGGTCAGTAATGTGGAAGTAGTAGCTCACTAAGGTAGAAATAGTAGCTCACTAAAATTCAAATAGTAGCTCAATGAAGTTGAAATAGAAGCTCACTTAGGTGGATGTAGTAGCCCACTAAATTGAAGTAGTAGTTCACTAAAGTGTAAGTAGTAGCTTGCTAAAGTTCAAATAGTAATTCACTAAAGTTCAAGTAGTAGCTCACTAAAATGGAAGTAGTAGCTCGCAAAAGTTGAAATACTAGCTCACTAAAGTTGAAGTAGTTGCTCACCAAGCTGGAATTAGTTGCTCACTAAGTTATTTGGTAGACGTATACACTAGGTAGAGCAGTTCACACCAGAGTTTGGAGTTTGGTTCCTATGGAATGGAGCCAGTAAAAATCTAATTAATTCACTTATGTAAGATGCTCTGGAAAAAAAGCATCTCCTGTATTATTAAATATAAACATAAATGTAGCTTGGTTGTAGATAATGTTTCTTTACAGTATGCCTGATTTTTTATACTATTTTAAACATAATAGGTAGATTGTTACTTTGGTTAGTGATTATACTACATGGATAAGCTGAGTATTCAAACAGGATATATTTAAATCATATAGTAATTATTGTATCTGATGGATGAAAACTTATATTTCCCAAAAGGAACAGAAAAATGTTGGCAGTCATTAGTTCAGATATAGTTTTACATTTCTCAGGCTTTTTGTCCATTTATGAATGTTTGACCCTTGTCTAGGTTTCATAAACATTTTAATCTTTAATCTTATTTACATTTGTTCCTGTCTAATAATATCACCCATCTTTTGCATTACTAAAACACTAAGTATATTTTGTCCCACAAAAACAAAACATGAATAAGTATGAATAGATGTTCCATCAACAATTGTACTGGAAGTTGTAATATCTGCTCAACAATGAATGTGGAGCCAATCCTTCAGTTTAAACAAAACAAGTGTTGTTTGATATGTTGATTCGAAATTAAAACAATGACTATTTAGTTTAGTGCACAATTGTTTTTCTTGTTGGATGTTGTTAGAGTTTTTTCAGGTATTTTAGGTATTGTATCATATGCTCATCCTTTGTAATGTTCAGACTTGACTATGAAGGAATGAGGAAACAAAAGTGAAGAGATTATGTGCTGTATTGGTAGAATGTCTAGAAGAATGCTAACAGCAGTACTGTGTGACAATGACACCCAAAACAACAAAAGCTACGCAAGGCATACTATATATATATATATATATATATATATATATATATATATATATATATATATATATATATATATATATATAAACACACCTTGTAGTAACTCAGTTCAAAAGACACTAATAACACAAACAGAGTAACAGAACACATACAAAATAACAATGAAGCACGAACAGCAGAACTAACACAGGAGCTTATATATGAGACTAAATGACTAAACCATCAACAATCAAACAAAAACACGATCTATTGGTTGATTATAGCGCAGTCTTGGAAATATCTGGGTAAAACACAAGAGTGTACCATAACTACATTATGCATAATCCTAAAACATTATTCTCAGATATTTACTTGAATTTAAACCCGATAATTTAATCATTTTAATGACATTGAATTGAAATGAATTGTCCACATTAGTTTCTGAAAATCCTATTGTTTGTAGATGATATTAATAATAAACTTTTTTTATTGATAATGATTTGCAGAGATTATAATTGTTTTAGTTTTGTATACTCAATTGAAAGAGATTTGCATTTGCATTAAAGCATGAAATTAGGAATGAATCAGAATTTAGAGGTCAATATTTGACTTGCTGCTCTTTAAATCAGAATGTAAAAGTTTCACAAACGAAAGAAAACATGAAGAATTCTCTAGAGGTTGACATTTTTCAATGTTATCCAACTGTGTATTTGTGGTTTCAGATTTAAGAAATGAAAATGTTGTTCTACAGTGTACATTCTCCCCCTTTTTTCAATGCACCAAATGTATAGTGACAGTTTAATCACTTACAGTATATTTAGACTGTTTGCCTTTCATTTGCATGGTATCTTCTATGGTGATTCTCTGCGAGGCTTGTACTGCAGCCATATTCAGTTGTTGTTTGTTTTGAGAAAAATCTGTAAAATCTCACTGTAAGCAAGTGAAATTTCTGCTGTTGGCACTGGACAAATCCCTAGTTGTATGGTAGTATGTATTGGGCTGTTGTCTTTCTGTTTGATGAAGCAGCATACAACATTGTGGAGGTATTTGCTTTTACTTTAGCATACAAAATGTTTTGGTACACTTCAGTACATCATCAACTGACACAATCAAGCGACAAGTGTTGTAAACCCAAAATTCCACACACTGATCTTCTGGAGCACTGGGTCTATATAGACACCCTGATTACCAATCACCCACAGGTGAGTAAGGTAACAAGGTAGCCCACATATCCACAGTGTCCAGAAGGTGGTGCACCAGACCATAAACAAACCCATAAATACATTGAAACAACTAGATAGGTGGTCGTTTAAACAGGAGGGGATTGACAACGGTATACAATTCTGATTGGCTAGTAATCAGTCACATGACAAATTGTCTGCAGTTTAAAAAAGTGAACATGTCTTTCTGTGGTTCATTGGTAAAGTAAAGGACTAATTGCAAGGTCCTGGATTCAAGTCCTCTCAAAAGGTAGTATCTATTTTATATTCACGTGTAATAAAAAACAATAGGCTCACATTTTAAGTAGATTAAAAAAAATTATATATATGTTTTTACTGAACACAGGAATAATACAGGGACAATATAACCAATTTCTGAAAATACTTAATATTATTTTGTCCATAATGTGGATTTGTTTCTAGGTTCTAGATATTGTGAAATGTTGATTTTGTTATTCTACTATTATCTCTATTTTGTATTAAGTTGAAGTTTTCAACCCCTGCATCCAATATGCCATTTTCTAACGTTTCCTAGTTCTAAAGAATTTTTTGTATTTTTTTGAAAAAGTTAAATAGTGCAGGTTTAATATACTTGATTGTTTTCAATATATGTTTTACTCAGATTACATTTGTAGAATTTAAAGGTGGGGCAGTGTTAGTATAATTAGTACATACGTTGATTCAGGTGTGCTAACACTGGGATACATCCACCAATGGCCTAAACAACAAATTTGTCTACGTTTACATAATATCAGTCAATCTGGACCCCATTGGGAATCAAACCATCAACCTTGGCAGGAAAACCATCATGCTCCTACCAAGTGAGAAACAATGAGTCTTTAATCACTCTTTCTATTAAAGAATACACATCTTGACACCAACATTTTCAAAGAACCATTCTTGTCACTGTAAGAAACCTGCATTAAAAAATAATTGAAATAGTTCTCCCTGGAACCATCAGAAAGAAGTAGACATTTAACAACTTTGGGGAAATGAAAGCTACAACCAGTGGTTGCTTAAATATTGAACCAAGAGATACTGTAGACCTGGGCCCGTATTTATCAAGCTTCTCAAAGTGCCATTTTAGTCTTAAGTGCTGAGAATTGACGAAATTTACTCCTACTCTCAAACTTAAGTGTAAAAGCAAGTTATCAAATTTCTCAAAGAGAAAAGAATCACTCTTACTCTCCCAGATATTTAAGACCGCTCGAGAGGTCTCTCAAGTGGTTAAGAGTTGCCAGTAGGGGCTTGTGATGGCGTAGACAGAGACGTGCGCAAATCTTTTAGGAGAGGAAGAATGTTTTTTATTGTTTGACGATGCTTAATTAATTAAAAACGGTATTGTTTGGACAGAGCAAGCATCATCTTC
>JACXGM010005112.1:5643-36056 GCA_016801145.1 Umbra pygmaea
ACAGACACACAGACAGACACATTTACAGGTAACACACAGACAGACACACAGACAGACACACAGACAGACACACAGACACACAGACACACACATTTACAGGTAACACATAGACACATAGACAGACACACTTACAGGTAACATACAGACACATTTACAGGTAACACACAGAGAGACACACAGAGAGACACACAGACAGACACACAGACAGACACACAGACAGACACACAGACAGACAGACACACAGACAGATAGACACACAGACAGACACACAAACAGACACACAGACAGACAGACACAAAAACAGACACACAAACAGACACACAGACAGACACACAAACAGACAGACACACTGACAGACACACTGACAGACACACAAACAGACACACAGACAGACAAAAAGACAAACACATTTACATGTAACACACAGACAGACAGACAGACAGACAGACACACAGACAGACACACAGACACACAGACACACAGACACACAGACAGACACATTTACAGGTAACACACAGACAGACTCCAGCCTGTATCAGTGGAACCTAAGAAACATGTTTGACCGTAGAGATAGCTTGACTTGACCCTTATTCTGGTAACTTTTGCAGAATTTTATGCAATCCTGGACATTTTTAGAATGTTCTAGGGATTTGAGGAAACTGTTTGTGTTCTTCATCTCCCTTCATTTTTTTCCCATGATAGTCTAGTGCCAAGATAACTTTAATGGTTTATGATTAAATTACACTTCAACTTCCAGTCCAAGAACTATTCACTCATCTTATTATAGTCAACACAGTTGAACTCACCTTGGATTTCCCATTTTTACATTTACAGCCATTGTTATCTAATGACTATTTTGATGGTCTTATCTTCAGAAACTCTATTCCTTGGTATTTGGGGCAGAAGGTCTGTGGCTTGGCTCACATCTCATTTTCTCTGTTAGTCAAAACCAAGTGTTTTCGACCACTGTCCCTGCCTCATTGTCAACCAATAGCCAAACCGACAAACTCAGAATGCATCTCCATTGCGTTTCATAACACCATTGTATTAGGGCAGTAGATTGAATCAAAATGCATTCTTACTTTGCTCCCTAAATAGCATTTATGTAAGAATGAAAAGTCCTTGATTCTGTGTTTTTTATCATTAAATTGTATTCAAATTACAGTTCGGAATTCTGTGGCACGCAAACGTTGAGTTGCATGCCAGACATATAATTAGCCTCAAGGATTATATAATTCTACAATTAACCATTTAGCAAAATCAACAGTTCCTCCATAGGATGAGGGCTTGCATATTTACCCAATCTCTGCACAGTTTATACAGATACAGTACTGGGAAGTCATGCATTGCAAAAGAGTGCTGGCAGTTTCTACTAATCTCTGCACATTCTCAGCAAAATCAAGTATTTAAAAAAATCTGTAAAACTCTGAAGAAATTCATGTGAGTTCAGTTAATCTATCCCAGAGTAAGTCTGACCTGGGATAATTCATACATTATCCCAGAGTAAGTCTGACCTGCGACAATTCATACATTATTAAGTCTGACAAGGGGCCTGTTCATACATTATCCCAGAGAATTAAGACTGACCAGGGGCCTGTTCATACATTATCCCAGAGAAATAAGTCTGACCAAGGGCCTGTTCATACATTATCCCAGAGAATTAAGTCTGACCAGGGGCCAGTATATCTGGTGTCCCAGAATTTTAGATTTGACCCTTTCATATCCAGGGTGCGAATAATGATCAGTTGCTATGTCAAGTACATGTTCCTATGTTCATTTAAAAATGAAAGTTCAAACTGATCCTACATCAATTGTGATCTGAATGGTCAAACTAATCCTTGATTACACTCTCACGAGTTGCTTGATTCAGTACATGTGGCCCCAGTTTTTGAGTGCAATGTGAACTAAACAGGGTCAAAGTTCTACTTCATGTGTGTTGTATCTTCTGCCTGGTAATAAGGATACAGAGGTTGTGTTTATGCCAGAATGTTTACTGCCAAGGCAAATTTATCCTGTTTCTGGCGCTTCGTTTATCCTCTCATCTCTGTTATTTACCACACACAAACCCTGACTCCTTTGGGCCTGCAGAACTATGTTTTCCCAGTGGGCAATAGTTAGTTTTTTTCCTCTTGCCTTCTGATAGTTAACAATTAGCCTCAAGAGTTTTGGGTAGACCAAGCTCTTTAAAAAAACAACTGCCCACAAAAACAACGCAGGCTTTTTGGGTGCTCGTCTTGGCCTGGACATCACTTGCACATGGTGGTTGGAAGTTTTAATCTTACCTCATCTGTTTTCACCTCAACAAACTCCTAACAGGAAAAGTCCCATTTGGAGCTTAATGACTTATTGAATTAATGCTTTGTGCAGGCCTTACTTCCTGGACTTCCATCTAAGAGCTAAAGGAAACAGCTCGGCTCCAAAGACATTCAGAGGGAAAGAAAGTGACCACCTCCCGTGTTGATCTGACACTCATAATAGAATCTTAGCCAGGTTATACTACAAAGTCAGTCAGTCTGTCCCAGGACATTGGTTCAGGAGGACACGCATCATCTGTGGCAGAGTGGGCAATACAAAAACTGACCCCCCTCAGTCACTCAGCCTCTCTCATCTCTGAAAATGTCCACTGTCCATATTCGCATTCCCTGGTTTTGTTCAGACCAGAAGCACTTAGAGAGAAACAGACTGTGTCCTGTTTAGTCTGCAACATTCACAGCTATGCTACTGTATAGCTTCCTCTTGTGAGTCACCCGCGCGTCAAGACCAGCCGACAAACAATGCTGGGACGTTTCAGTGCAGGTATTATTTAGCAATGGCTTATGGAGTTAATGTACAGTGTACAACCACTGATTGGACAACTTACTTCTTACCAGATAATAACATTATTATGTAATCTACTGGAACGACAAGGTAGTCTCGTGGTCAAGAGCCCTGGGCCAATAAAGAAAGGTGGCTGGTTCTAATCTAAAGCCTATAAGGTGTAAAATCATAGAAATAGAATGGATAGAAAGGCCATTGAACTGCTTGGTGTGGTCATTTGATTAGTACACAACAAAATGGCGATTGGTGTTAGTTGTCACAATGACAACACGCGAAGCACAGACTGCTTTATGTGTCATTTAGGTGAACTTTCCCTTTTCAATGGAATAAAATGCATTTCTGTCTGGCTCTCTCTCTGTGTTAGGCCGGGTTAAGGAGCAAGCTTGTGTCCCAGACAGGAAAGCGGGTCAGACCATAGTCTAGGCTCATTGTCCCAGCTCCTAATCAAAGGATTCTGGCTACGTGATATTAGAAGCGACCAGTGTTGCCACAGCCAGCCTCTTTGGTGCCTATTCATTAGACGTATTGACTGAATTGTTTCCTAAATATGACAGCAGGTTTTAACCTTTAATGCTAGGTAACCTGGCACTTATCCAAAAATTGAAAGTGTCAAAGGGGTAGACTAAAACTCAATGCTGTTTTGGATTTAATTTGCAGGTAACTTTAGTGATTGTTTGATTGCAAAGTACTGTATCACACTCATCCACCGATCTAGGGGGCTGCGTGGTGGAACCTTAAATTAAACACATTGCTTGCGTTCAATATTTCATCTCTGCAAGTGTACCCTTTACATTCGGCTTGGAGAGAGTAGTAATAAAGTTCTTTTTTATTTAAATATTTTCCCATTAACTCTGCTTGTCTGCAGCTCCACAACTACTTGGACAGATGCGGGATGGTAAAAGGGTTGTGCTTGATTGAATTTACAGGCGCTCAATCTGCAAGCCGGGAGTTGCTGGAGAGCGAAATGGCAAGATAATTTGACTTCTCTATCCCAGATCTTAGGCCACTGCCTCATTCTGGAGGCCCAGGGAAAATCGGAGAACCCATAGTCAGGCTCGAACCAGTGACTATCATGATGTAGACTGTCCTGCAAGGCAGCCCCCTACTCCACGTAGACCCCAATATAGAGTTCCTGATGATGTTGAAATGTCATTCTGTTTTCCAATTACGGCTATCATATTTTGTCAGAGGGATGGATTTTGCTTTAGTAGTACACGGACAATAAACAAGAGTGTGAAAAATGTAATAAATGCACATTTGTGTGTGAGTTCAACAGATGTAAAAGCAGTGCTACATACTTCACCTTAGTTGACTTACCGCTCTGACCGCTAGAAAAAAACCTCCAAATTGAGAAAAAAGTGTTTCGTAAGGCTGGAACACTCTGTAAAGTTGGTATGTGACTACACATCACCACACCTCAAACCTGAAACAGAAAAGAAACATTTTTGGAGACGGTAGCAATTTTATCTTTTAGTGATGGGAGATGAGTCCAGACTGGCAGTGGGGCGCTTCAGGCCCGTATGCTGTTATAAAGGAGATCAGAGGAGTTAAGAAGAGTCTATCCTTGACTTTCTCAAAATCCTTACCTAACACTCGAACCAAAAAGGTGAATAATCCAGAGGGAAGCCAGAATAAGGGATTGTGTTCAGGCGAAGGATGTTTAGGGACTAAGAAAATGTTTTTTATTGGCCATATACCACACCCTCTCTGCCATATCGCTTATATACACTGTATATACTTAACAAAATATTTGGATGAAGCCACCATTTTTTTACCATTATGTTAGCTTCAGGATGACAAACCCAGTGATGCACAGTAAATATTTGTTGGTATTGGCCTATTAAATAATGTTTTTATGTGATGAATTCCTTTCACACAATACATAAAAACAATTCCATATAAAAAAAGTTATGTTTTTTCTCTCAAGTTTACTGGAAACTTAAAATATAGAAAATCATCCATTGTGTTTCTGATGTTCACAACAATGCTGATAACTTCAAGGTACCTGAAGTGAATTCAATTTGATGATCAAGCACTGACGGACTAGAATGAAAACAACTAAAG
Source organism: Umbra pygmaea (assembly GCA_016801145.1). NCBI lineage: Eukaryota > Metazoa > Chordata > Actinopteri > Esociformes > Umbridae > Umbra > Umbra pygmaea. Next base: position 10,525 of record JACXGM010005112.1, read on the forward strand.
TTGCATTGCCTGACAATACTAGTATTACCTTATGAAACCTCAGTTTAATATGATTCATAATGCTCAAGCAGTGCTTATGCCATATTTGACATAGTAGGTTATGTCAAATTAGACATAGATTTTTACACTCACTGGCCACTTCATTAGGTACACCTGTTCAACTACTCGTTAACGCAAATATCTAATCAGCCCATCCCGTGGCAGCAAGTCATTGCATTTAATCACATACAGACATTGTCAAGAGGATCTGCTAAAGTTCAAACCAAGCATCAGAATGGAGATGAAAGGTGATTTAAGTGACTGAATGTGGCGTCACGAAGGTTACTTTATCTCAAACTGGTTTCTTGAACATGAGAATGAGTTTACTGTATTCAGACTCCACAGTCACCAGATCTCAATCCAATCGAGCACCTTTGGGATGTGGTGGAACAGAATATTTCCAGAACCTTGTTGAATTTATGCCATGAAGTATTAAGGCAGTTCTCAGGGCAAAAGGGGTTCCAACCCGGTACTAGCAAGGTGTACTAATGAAGTGGCCGGTGAGTGTATGGCACACAGTTATGATATGTTTATGAACTCATAATAAAGCAGGACATACGGTTATACACTGCTGTTCAAAAGTTGGGAATCGTCCGTGAATTTCCAAAGTGTTTTGATGCAAATTGATACCTTCTTTCAGCAAGGTGGCAATTATAGTCAAAACATGATTGGTGAGCTAAAAGATATAATCATTAGGACACTGATGTAATGGATGCTGAAAATGTGGCTTTGCAAATAATTTACATTTAAATTTTAGTCATTTTTCAGATGTGTCACACAGAAACAACTTTGAGTAAGTACAGGGTACTTGTATCCTAGAGCAACATAATGTAATGAGCCTTTGCCAAAGACAAAATGACTCTAAGAAAACAAGTTATTTAAGTCTCAATCCAATGATCTTGCTCTGATAGACATTTAGGATATACAGTAGGTTTAAACGTGCAATATGTAGTTTTTGGCCACCAGGGGGCTCTCAATCAAAACAATAGCAAAAGATGTACTTGGATCGCGTCGGGAGGTTGCGTGGGATCATGGGTTTTGTTATCGTCGTCAATGACAACCTTCCAATCTAGCATCTCCGGCAGAAAAAATGTTCACTGACAAAGTAATATATTGTTAAAAAAATTATAACTTTATTCACGTTATGTTTGGCGGCTCCCTGGAACTTAGAACAACTAGAGCATTCACAGGTTATATGACGCAATTTACGGGCGACAAAATGAAACGTCCCGCGTCTTCGAATTATATTACAAATTTCTCTGGATTTGAAAGTTAGTGGAAACATTTAGGATAATGTAAGTACACAACTAAGAAATATATATAATATATGTATAGTGATGTTTGCTTTTAATGCAAAGTATGTATTTTGTTATTGTTTTGATTGATATTACATATTGTACCTTTAAGAATGTCTAGCTATGCACCCTCTGCAGACATGAAGTTTAAATCCATTTAGACTAAATTAACAGTGGCACACATTACGTACAAGTTTGTACGTGCATATTTGCGTCTGCATGTGTTTGTGTCTTCTGGACTGACCAGGGGAGCAGTTTCGACGCAGAGAGAGGTTAGCTATAAGAGCACCGAAGGCTGCAGTGTACGTAATGGAAACATCACTCCACAAGATTAACATGAAACACAGGAAATGCTCTCAATTGGGCTTGATTGCTGTTTGTTCGTGTGTGTGTGTCTGTGTTTTTCTGTGTGTGTCTGTGTATGTGTGTGTGTGTGTGTGTGTGTGTGTGCGTGCGTGCGTGCGTGCGTGCGTGTGTGCGTGTGTGTCTGTGTGTGTCTGTGTGTGTCTGTGTGTGTCTGTGTGTGTCTGTGTGTGTCTGTGTGTGTGTCTTCTGTGAATGTGCATGCATATGTAATATATTCAATGTTTAGCAAAACAATTTTGCCTGCTACAGTATAATCTCTCTTTCAGAAAGTTTATAGGGCAATAGAAGAATGTCTAATAAAACATACTGTGCACTATCAAAGTATATCAAAGTTTTAAGTACAATTGAACTCAATATTAATGTAGTCTTAATGTCAGCATTTATTCAACTTTATTTATTTTTTATTATAAATGAAGAGGCATTTGTTGATAAACCAATTTACAACAAAAATGTGTTCAAGGTTCACTGTGGTCATATTGGAACCTCCATAACACACTTTTAAAAGTGATTTCACCTTATCTAAAACCTTTTAGCTGGAAAGCGGATTCACATAGATGATCTTGTGACCACAATATCTTTAAACTACTTCTTTAGCTCAGCTGCACCCCTGATATATTCTCATGTTATTTTGCAGTATTAGAAGTAGTATTATGATATCATTTAATCTGTGATTAATGTTGAACTGTACAAATATATTGCAATGAAACAAATGTTGGATCTTCAGTTTTTAGTGCTAAAACAGCATTAATAAATGGTACAATTTGTAGCAAGGCACTTTTTATCTTGTCAAACATACAAATTAAATTTAGACTAAAATGCTAAATCAATGTACAGCTGATCAATGCACCGTCATATAGGGGCGCAGATGGCTCAGTGGGTAGGGGGTCAGACTTGTAGTCAGAAGGTTGCCAGTTCGATTCCCGACTGAGCCAAATGTTGTTGCTCCCAGGTCGTTGCTGTAAATAAGAAACTGTTCTTAGTCAACTTACCTGGTTAAATAAAGGTTAAATTAAAAAAGTAAAAAAAATACCACATACCACACAAATTAACACAAGGTCAACAAGATACCTGGTCACTCTTACTAAGCTCTATGGCTACACAGACAGATCATAGATGATGACTTAGATAATAAGTGGAGTGAGCAACAAACCCTAAATCTGCAGAATCTTGTGAGAAAGTTGATTCTTTGAATATGGTTGCATTCAGTGGTGTTTGCCAGGACAGTCAAAGGGTGAAGTCAAGGACCGCGCAAATGTGGTATTATCCTTCATTTGTTTAGCAACACCATCTGGACAACTGTCATTAGTTTTACAAATTTGGGCTAGTAATATCTAAGATATTGACTGTGTCGTACATTTTGACAATCCACAGTCCTTTTTACAACTGGTAAAATCTTTACTAAGCATCCACACTAGTGAGGATCTGAAATAGTCCAACATTATATTAATAGATCTTAATGGAATTTAATCTGCTTTAATTATCCTTTTCAGGATGTCAGAATAGCCTCCCAGAGATGCTGTTTTCATAGATCTTTTGCTTGAGGATGCTCTAAAGGTTCTCAATAGGATTGAGGTCAGGGGAGGATGGGGGCCACACCATGAGTTTCTCTCCTTTTATGCCCATAGCAGCCAAAGACACAGAGGTATTCTTTGCAGCATGAGAACGTGCATTATCATGAAGAGGAGCCCCCCTTAAGGGGCCTACCAGCTCTCTCCCCCCTTAAGGGGCCTACCAGCTCTCTCCCCCCTTAAGGGGCCTACCAGCTCTCTCCCACCTAAAGGGGCCTACCAGCTCTCTCCCCATGATTCCGGCCCAAAACATGACTCCACCACCTCCTTGCTGACATTGCAGCCTTATTGGGACATTAGTCTTCATGTATTTCTGGGCCCACTGCAACCATTTCTGCTTGTGAGCATTGGTTAGGGGTGGCCAAATAGTAGGTTTATGCACAACTGCAAGCACAACTGGAGGATCCTACACCTTGAGGTTTGTGGGACCCTTAGAGGCACCAGCAGCATCAAATACCTGTTTGCTGCTTTGTAATGTCATTTTAGCAGCTGCTCTCTTAATCTGATCAATTTGTCTGGCAGTACCCTTCCTCATTATGCCTTTATCTGCACGAACCCATCTGTGCTCTGAATCAGCCACAAATCTCTTCAAAGTATGATGATCACGCTTAAGTTTTCATGAAATATCTAATGTTTTCATACCTTGTCCAAGGCATTGCACTATGTGATGCCTTGGACAAAATATTCAATGTTTATGACACTTAATTCCAATTTGCAAAATAATGTAGAATGAGGGGTAATCACAGAAGCTAACCACCTGAACCATGGATGGACAGACCGACTATTTTTGTGTTCTAATACCCTTTTCACATATACAGTTGTGGTCAAAAGTTTTGAGAATAAAACAAGTATTGGTTTTCAAATAGTCTGCTGCTTCAGTGTTGATGATGGGAATTTGCATATACTCTAGAATGGCGTAAGGATTCTAGGTTGTTTCTGAATTTATATTGGATTAAAAAGTAATTTTACTGCATCTGCTTGCCTCAGCAACACTTGCGCTGATGAGAAAAACAGAACTGATTTTGTTTTCACTCTGAAATGACACAACTGGTTCAATTAGTCAACTACACATTAACTAATTTGACTAATTAAATCAGGTGTGCCATTTCAGGGTTAAAACAAAAACATGGCCTGTCTGGGGCGCCCCGAGGAGAGGTTTGGGAACCACTGAGCTAAACCATAACAGTTAGCAACGAAAATTGACCATACAAAAAATAATTCATAAACATATAGTAATCAGTCCCACACCATCAGTTCCATGCCAGGACAGCCTATCAAACCCTGTCTGTCATGACCGTAGATACTACAAGGTATTACATCACTCTGACTGTACCGACATAGTTGAGATGTCATGTTCATAACATAGCAACTTGGCAAAGAAACAAAGTCAGTCTTTCTTAATAATGCAGGAATTCAGCTAGACCAACCGCATGTCAAAAAATTGTGCAGATTGTTTTTTTAGGGGTTGGATCGGCTTTTGTATCACATATCGAGTATTATATCCATCAAAGCCCTTGCATAATTTCCAAACCCCCATATTTTTATTACCCACACCCTTACCACCATTCGCCCAAGTGGAGTAATCTATTACACAATGACATTTTAGATCCTATTTCCAGCTTTAGCCTGTACATAATATCAAATTTTACCGCCACTATCTGTTTGTTTCTTTAATCTATTTATCTTTTGTGCCCCGATAACCTTCACATTTAATATTTTACTCATATATTTACTGCAAAGTTTCACCGAACCACAATACTTCTGCGCCTTTATGCCTTTATAAATCTTGTCTTTAATAGGTCCCACCCGTTTACTCTATTCATCCCATCGCTTAACCCCAACCATATTGCAGTTCCAGTTTCCATGTATTTTTCAATTGTATTGTGATGCTTCACCATATTACGTAACCTTTCTATTGTCCTAGTTTTCACCCAATTTGAATTCAATATAAACATTTTTTCTAGCATAATTGTTATATTGCTGATTGATCGAATATGACTTCTAAAGTCCCCAATAATTGCTATCTAAAATGTTAGCTCCAGTGAAATATTGCAATTATTTAGCCATTCTTGTACCAATGACTAAAAACAAGCTACACACAGGCAGTACCAAGATAGGTGTTGTATTCACTCAATCGTTGCATCTCATCGCTGCAAAGTTATAGGTTTTAGTTTAATACTTTATATTGAAACATTCTAATTTTTTTAAATCTAGCGTCATTATACGTGTCAATTCATATACCTTGTGAAGATGTTGGTAGACTTTTTTTAGGTCTCTAGAAAAGAGCAGTTGCATAAGAGCCACACCTCTTGAACCCATAGGCCCCTCTAACACACGCACCTGCACACACAAACACACACACACACACCCACACATGCACACACATGCACACACACACACACACACACACACACACACACACACACACACACACACCCTCCCTCCTTGTTTGTGAGGCTGTTTTTGCAAGAACACATTGGCCTGAATGGCATCTGTGAAAAGATGTTGACATATTTTCAGCAATCAACCATCAAGCCCTGACCAGACTGGTTTCATGGATCTTTCATCAGAGGCTTTTTATCTTTCATCCTTTAACCCCCCCCCCCACCCCACCCACCTGTCTAAAAGTACCCTGCAACCCTCGGTTACTCTTCGCGTTACTGGAGAGGGGCGATGAAGAGACACACAATTCTGTGCTTGTGGCGTAGCTCGTCGATCTCACACCCCCACCGCCCCTATCAATCTGGCTGTTTGTGTGTGTCTGTTTGTTCATATACGTGTGTTTGAATGTGTGTGTGCTAACTGTGGCCTTACTAATGCTGCTATCTGTGGATCCTGGGACAGCCCTTTCTGTCTGCACCCTGAGTATCCATGTCCATGTTAGTCTTTTTTTTTAGCCAAAGTATTTTTACAATATCTGTACTATGTACTTGAATCCCGGAAATGTCACCTCAGGAATGGATAAATCTACAAGAATGATGAGTTCAGACTTTAAACATTACTAGTTATTGTTTATGGCCAGCTCATGAAAAAATATGTAATTTTCAGCATATGTGATATTTTTCAATGGAAATCAATGATCGCATCAGGCTGGAAATGCTATTTTCTTTAGTGTTACTTAACTGAGATCATGGATGACCAGAGCCTTTGTTTTAAAGACCCAACTGTGAATCCATGACCTTCACTTTGATACCACTGCTCCAGGACACGGCAGGCCCAGAGGTGGTAAAAGTACTGAGTAAAACTACATTTCAGAAGTACTATGAGTTCACAAGTTTTGGGAAGTCCCTAGTTAAGACCAAAATGTTCAGGTAAAGGGAGTTCATATCTTACCAAAGCCATGATTGATATTTTCTTTCATTGGTAACTGTTAAGATACTAACTCCATTTACCTGATAATTTTGGTCTTAAGTAGGGACTTCCCAAAACTTGTGAACTTGGAGTACTTTAGAAAAGTACTTTTACTCAGTACTTTTACCACCTCTGATTCTGTTGGCAGCTTTATGCTGGAAGTGTCTGTCTAGGGAGGTCTGAGTCGCATACTCATTGTGACTCATCTCCATTTCAAAGCCGATTGGATGAGAACACTAGAGGACCCTCCCATCTGACCTGTTCCACCAATGTAGTTTAAGGAGACACAGAGTCTCTCCTCCCACTCTGACTGATGAGAATTTTTCTCTCCCTGACCTCCGACCTCTAGTATTGCTCCACTTTGACCGTAAGTGTTCTTTCTCCTCTCCAGAGATCTGAAGCTGGATAACATCCTTTTGGACGCGCAGGGCCACTGTAAACTGGCCGACTTTGGCATGTGTAAAGAGGGGATCCTGAGTGGCGTCACTACCACCACCTTCTGTGGGACACCAGACTACATTGCTCCTGAGGTAACCGCCCGCCCGTTCACTACAGCGTTGGATACTGTTTTTTAAACAATAATGCATCTTTATACCCTTCCCTCATACCCTTCCCTCATACCCTGCCCTCATACCCTGCCCTCATACCCTTCCCTTGCCAAATGAGTTGGGGATACTGTTAGCCAGTCCACTTGGGTTTAGTGTTTGGGTCTTGTGTGTGTGTGTGTGGGGGGGGGGGGTGTATACTACAACCCAGCAGGATATTTTCAATGGGAAATATACATTTTTGTTTTACAATTTTGTAAATAAAATATTTGAATTGTTTACTTCTGGCCATTCATGCCAAAATTGTACAATTGGCCGAAAAAATTTAGTTGAATCCTTTTTAACATGAATGTGGTATCTTTGTAAATTTACAGGAATGAATACCTGCTGGTTTTACACGTTTTCTGTTCCCTTTCAATACCCCAATAATCCTAATGTAGTCTAGCTGGTGTTTCAGTGTTTCCTGTCCCCCCTTGTGTTTTAGATCTTACAGGAGCTAGAGTATGGCCCCTCTGTGGACTGGTGGGCTCTGGGGGTTCTTATGTATGAGATGATGGCAGGCCAGCCCCCCTTTGAGGCAGACAATGAGGACGACCTGTTTGAGTCCATTCTTCACGACGACGTCCTCTACCCGGTGTGGCTCAGCAAGGAGGCCGTGTCCATCCTTAAGGCAGTGAGTGACAGTCCCGTACATCACCCTGCAGGCACTCTTCTACTTCCTGTTTAGTTTTCCCGTTTCCTCCTTTTTTCTTTCCCTGTCTTCCACTACCATACCTTTCCCCTGCTCATCCAGCTCTCTATCCATGTCGCTGTGAGCCTCCCCTCTGCCTGAGCTGAGGTAGCGCGGTTGTGTGTTTAGCGATTAGCGTCGCGAGGCTGCGGAGGGCCGGGAGTGTCAGTTCAGAGTGAGTTCAGAGTGCCTGTGTGCGTGGACAGAGTGAGTCCTGGGAGACATTAGCCTTCATGTGGGAACAGAACAACATGTTCTCTGATAGTTTCGGAGCTCGTCTAGTCCCAGGAGAGGGAGGCGAGCCGGGCGCAACCAGCATTCAAATAGATGTTCACTTCCAAGTGTGTAGGGGTGGGCTGTGACATGCTGTGTGTTTGCTAGCTGGTGTGTATCCTGAAAAACAAGCTACAGTATGTTTAAGTTTAGGTATAAATGTTAGGTTATTGCATTTAAGGTTAGGTTTAGGGTAGGGTTTATAAGGCTACGGAAGAGGAACATTGATTTCTGGGTCAGGGTTAGGTCTCAGGTGCCCAAAATCAATCAATCAAATTTAAAATCAAATTTATTTTATGAAGCCCTTTTTACGACAGCAGTCGTCACAAAGTGTTTTGACAGATACCTGGACAAAATCCCCAAAGAGCAAGGAACAACAAGTTGGTGCACAGTGGCTAGGAAAAACTCCCTAGTAGGTGGGACCTAGTAAGAAACCTAGAGAGAGGCCAGACTTCTGGCTGTACCGAGCGGAAAATCTGAAAGGTACATGACCTAATTTATTAAGGTCACATTGTTTATCAGTGTTCAATTAGTGTCCAAAAATGAGATAGGAATGGGTTGGATGTGACTGCAGTCTTTGTGTAGCAACAGCTACAATTAGGTGGTCTTGGGCAGGAACAGCGGGACGTGCTATGGAAAGGTACAGCTGGAGTCACCAGGCGGAAACGGGATCACCAACAGCAGTGAAGTGGGCACCAGCACAGCGGGGTGGGCACAGGACGGAGGCAGGAAGGAGTCATCAGGCCACGTGGTCCTGAAGCATGTTCCAAGGGTTTGGGTCCTCCTAGGATCAACATGACATCAGAAACAGTAAAATGGGCCTGCTGTAGATCTTAGGTCTAGTACCTCAATAGACTCGCTACTTCATTAGGTACTCCTTGCTAGTACTAGGTTCGACCCCCTTTTGCCTTCAGTACTGCCTTAATTCTTCGTGGCATAGATCCAACAAGGTGATTAAAACCTTCCTCAGAGATTTTGGTCCCAGTGGATCAGCACCTTCTGAAATACTCAAACCAGCCCGTCTGGCACCAACAACCATTTTATGTTCGAATTCACTTAAAGGACAATTTCAGCGCAAAATGAACCTAGGGGTTATTAACACATTGGTACCGAGTCAACCGTCCTCCGGGATATGTTTTCATGCTAATCGATTGTGCCCAGTTTTAGTGAGAACTGATAATTATACCTTATAACACTGGCCAAACTAGAGAGCGGTGTCAGTCAATTAATATATGTTCACGGTGTTGGAAGGCTGTTCAGGAGCTATACACTTAATCATGTGAGTTGTGAAGAGTGTTGATTGAAGTTTGGAAGTTTATGCGTACGCTCTGTACTTGTGTGTTAGCTATCAGTGTCTGTGCCACTGAAAGAGCACTTTAAGCTATACAAGTATATCCATTGTGCACTCGCTTCAGTTGTTCACCTGCAACTGCCTTCTGGATGTTTCCGTATTGTCTACACATCAAATACAATAAACCACCATCTACTGCCTTCAGTCTCCCTCCTTCAACTACACCACACCATACAGTATATAAAAAAGCATGTGTGTGTGTGGTCTTTCTTTACATGTAGGGACCAGAAATATCCACAAGGGATGTTTTTTAGCCGACCCCAATAAGAAAAAGATAATAGCTTAGAGTTAGAATTGGGATTAGTTTTATGTTTCGGCATTAGAGGTTAGGTTTAGTGTTAAGTGTTATTATGTTTGTGTTAAAGGTACTGTTAGATTAGGTTAAATTTAGTGTTAGATTTTGTGTTAGATAAGGTAAAATTGAGGTCAAGGATTTGGTAGGTTAAGGTTAGGGTAACAGGCCTACTTTGTATTTTGCCATAGCCATGGTTCAATCTTGGTCACTGCATTTCCGACTCTGCAGGGAGCTCCAAGACAGTATGGCACAAATTGGTACAGTGCTGCCCGGGGTAAGAAATTGGAAATGTTGAAATAGTGTCCCTTGCCATTTCGATCTCCAGCGAAGCCTTGTTTGCAGATTTAGAATGTGAGTTCAGTCACAGAAGCATAGTTTGCAAATGTGTAATCCTTCCTTGCCTGTACTGAGTTAAAGCTTCTGTGTTCAGTGAGCAGTGCGAGAAACATAGGTAAAAAAAATATTAAAATAAGTTTATAGTAATGGATGAGGGTTAGGTTTAGGGTCAGTGGATAGGACAAACAGGGAATAAGTGTTCAGGTACTGACAAACATTGAAGAACTAATGTGTGTATGTGTGTGGCCCAAGGTTCCTGTCTGAGCTTTTTCCATCACATGTCCAGCGTTTACTTTGGCCGTCTCCTGCCTGTTTGCAAAGCTTTGTGGGAAAGCATGCATGTTTGTCTTGGACTGGTTTGTGTCAGTTTGTGATCTCACTGGCACTTTGGTTGCATTAACCAGCCCAGCCACCCTAATGGTCATATCTGCCGCTGCAGTCTAATAATGACAACAGAATATACTGACTGCCCTGCACATCCGCACTGTTTTATATTTATACGGAGCTCTCTTTCTCAAAAGTACTTGTACACACGTCAAGCTCCGAAGGGGGAAAAGACGATTAGGTCCAGTCAGTCAAGAACATTTCTTTTCTTTGCAACATCATACATTTTTCTATCTGACGTTTCTCTAGTTCATGACGAAGAGTCCCAGCAAGCGCCTGGGCTGCGTGACTACCCAGGGTTTGGAAGAAGCCATCAAGGTCCATCCCTTCTTCAAGGAGATCGACTGGGTTCTGCTAGATCAGAAAAAAGTCAAGCCACCCTTCAAACCACGCATTGTAAGTAACGCTACATTTCTTGTTGCTTGGAGAGTACTGTATGTTGCGCTGGATGTCATGTTTGTTTTTAAAGGTTTAAGTTTGGGGAGCAGAAGACAATCCTAGATGTAACTCCTGGCCCTTACTTTAAGATGCCCCCTTTCTAGGTAAATGCCCTCAAATGTAGCAATATTCCCCCAAAAATAGGAATAAAGCGATGTCTGGAATACCTGACAGAGTGTAAGTGGGAAGCATCAATCACACAACATCAATGAGAAAACGGGACATGTGTTTTGTGTGTTGTTTTATAATTGCGTCATCAAAGAAACTCAACCCAAATAAGTCCATATGTGAGTTTAATCCAGTATAACTCAGTGTGTTCAGAGCTCTAGTTCAGTGTTACTGTGTGTACAGGGCTAATCCAGTGTTACTCAGTGTTTTCAGTGCTGTGTGTATGCTATATATATTATATGTCTGTTTATTGACAGGATAGTAGGAAGCAGAGCCTAGGGAGACAGATATGAGAGAAAGGGCACAGACAGTCAGCAGAGCCGGGGCTCGAATCCCCATCGCCAGGGAGCGTGTGCTCTAGAGACCAGAGTTCAGACCACTATACCAAACTCTGGGACAGTTCTATAATTTGTTTGCATGTTGTTTCCTTTACTGCTTCCTGACTTCCTGCTTTTCTTCTGTACAGAAAACCAAAAGGGATGTGAACAACTTTGACCAGGACTTCACCCGCGAGGAGCCTGTCCTAACCCCTGTAGAAGATGCCATTATTAAGCAGATCAACCAAGACGAGTTCAAGGGTTTCTCGTACTTTGGAGAGGAGTCCATGTCCTAAGGCCTGCATAGACAAACTCTCATACACACACTCCTCCGCATCGTTGTGCTTAAACGCACACACGAACACACACACGTATGGAAACAAATACCTGCAGCAAAACTGACACGCACACCCATTCACATAAATACACCCATTCACACACAGTACACACGTCCATTCACATGAACACACTCAGAATCATGTAAACTCTAAATGTATAACAGGGGTATGCAATTACATTCAGAAGCCTAACGATTTGTCAGGAGTGGACTTAATTGTAATAATTTTGAAAGTTGATGTATACACTACAACTTACCAGAACTATGCCCAAACAGAGGTTGCATATGAAAAATTACTATCATTTTGTACTACTATATTACTATACTATAATATTATTTTGATAAACCAGAACAAAATCTTTTGCAGATCAGTTTTGGCCCTTGGGCTGTGTTGCTGACCCCTGCAATACCATACACACAGAGTAACTTATTACACTTAGAACGCTGGCTATTAGAGCCAAATATAATTACCAATGTCCAAAGCTTTAACCGGACCATCTACAGCGCTGTACAAGTATATCTGACCGTCTTACCATCAGTGCATGTTTTCTATGTTACAAACTAATTTCCTTCAAGATACATCATATAGAAAGCCTGCCTGCTTTAATTTCAAGGCCCTATTTGTGGGCTCATGGTAGATGGCCGGTGAAGTGGCCACCTGAGACTGCATACAGCCAGGTCTGGGCTGATAGCGGTGATGAAAGTTCCTGACAGTCCTGCCTTAGATTATGTCACAAGGCCCCTTCCAATGGACAATGGAATGAACCGGGAATGTGTGACCATGTTGACCTTTTGTGTATATATGGATTTTGTGGTCAGGGACCATGTGTGCTTTAGGCAGGGGTCTTGTTCGACATATTCTCTGTACGATAGGTCAGACTTGGAGCTATTTTGTCAACTATCCTAGTTTCTTAGTGAGTATATGACACTGAAATGATGACATTATAAATTTAATCTGTAATTTCTTAAACTGTCCTGTAAGTCTTTCGATGTAGATCTAGAATGTTCTCCTCTGTCTTGTTTAAATGATAAAACCAAATCCATAGAACCAATGATTGTATTTAAAAAAAGAAGCGAAAAACCTATTGGTTCATAGTATCAAGATAAAAGAGAAGCCTGTAACTATTGATACTGTTTATGTTTCCTCAAGATTAAAACACACAAGACAAGAATTAGAGTCCATGTACAGTACTTCAACTGCCTTTTGTGGGTAACTGCCAACCAGTTACGTATTGTAGATACGCTCCCAGTGTTATTGTAGCTTAGCTCCATATATTCAAAATGAATGTTATGGGTTTCAATGTGGATGGATTTGCTTGTATGTTTGAATGATTGTTGGTATTCAAATGAATGTATCTGATCTGTTTGCATGCCTGCGTGTGTGCAAGTACTGTAGGTATGCTAGTTCTTGTGAGTCTGTTGGTGCGCGTGTGACATGGGCAGTGGGTTTATAAGAAGTACCCTCTTGAAGCTTTTACTTTTTATTTTGTCTGTTTTATTCCAGTTTCTGTTTGATTTGTTGTGATTTTACTGGATAGTCTTGTTGTTCAGCTTTTGAAATCCTGGATTTCCCTGCTATGCAACAAGACTCACAATCAAGTGGGTGAAAGCATAAACAGATAGCCGTCTCTTTCCCTCTGTACAGACCCCCCTTGTATATAGAAGCCTGTGAACTTCTCTGAGAAATAGAGGTAAATCCATTGCATGCTCATGCATATGATATTAATGTGTATTACTAGAATATGAAAAACATCCAATGTCCATGTGCAATATTATATGTTTATTTTTTATATCCTTTTCTCTTGCCGGGTATCTTCGCTTTTCTTCCACTGAATATCTGCTGCTGTTCCGTTTGGTTTTTTAAGTAAATATATGCACGGCTATTTTCATTTATCTGTCTTTAACTCAGTTGACAGCCACGCATATGTGTTTCCTAATAATGCTCCACTAAACCAGATCACCTTTGTTCTCCCTGCCATAATATGTACTCTTTTAGGTCTACATTTCCTAGAAAACACATCTATTAACAACATTATAGCCAAAAGTAGTGAAACTATTGGATTCATTAGGCATATGGTTAGCATATGAACAACTTATTTTCTTAATGCACTAACATAACAGTGGTCATTAATTAGGATGGGCTTTGCACTGTAAGACTACAAGTCAATGGTAGAGTCAAATCTGCTGTTGTTTTCTGTCAGTAGACCACAAAAATAACAATGAGGGTTTGTAATAATTTCAACATTTCAGTGGAGTAACTTCGAAGTAATTTTAAAATGTTGGTTTTACACTAGTAGGACTATTTGCGTTCAACGAGGCAGGGATAACATTGTGGTAGTGGTAGTAGCAACATTGTAGGAGTAGCAGATGTCAATGTAGTAGTAGTTTTAATAGTAGTGTAGTGCAAGTTATCGTAGTACCGGTATTATTAGTAGCATGCATGTTATTGCTAGCACCACTAGCAGTAGCCGTTATATCACAACGAGTAACTGTAGCAACAGTGGTAGTAACAGCTGCGGTGGACAGTATCATAGCATCAACCGTCAGGACAATACTGATGTCAATCAGTATTTTAAAATGGCTTCGACAATGCCTCATACCACATCATGAAAATGCTTAATGTCCCCCATCATTGCCCACCTACATACACACTCACTCACACCACTGCTTGTATCCATTTATACACCCGAAGCGCCTATACCTTTGACACGCATGCACCTGTGTCATGATCCCCTCTGTTAATGTACGCGGTCTGTGCATAGCAACTTGAGAACAGTGTTAAATGATGTGAAGGAATGACGTTTGACACCATTCATACTGGCAGCATATTTATTCCTTAAGCCAGTTATTTATGTGTTAACCTTTACACATTACTAGTTGTCCCTCCTATTGTCATGGGATCATGTCAACTTTCTCTCCTGTGTCTGAGTTTGTCTCGTGTCCTATTATTTAATTTAATGGTCTCTTTGGTTTACAGTGTTTTGTGTTTTTTTTTTCATGTTTAGTCTTGTGTGTGTGTGTGTGTGCATTTGCTTTGTTTATGTTTGGCTTCGTAAAATGGCGTGCGCCCAGTCCTTCTCCAACCAATGAGGAAGTTGTCCCATAGAGGTCCAAAATACTCCATGCCAAATCCTAACTTAAACCTGCTCCATACGCTGTTTATTTACTTATTGTTTTTAAATCTGTTTGTAAAAGGACGTAAACAGATCCACACAGGAAACCCATTTGGTCTGCTGTAAAGTGATTAAAGCTGTAAAGCAAACAGTACATGACTGAATAAGTACCTCTAATGAATTGCAAAAAATGTCTGGCTGAGTATTGTTATTTTTTACATACAGGCGTGGGTCATATGCATCATGTTACTGTATGTACCTCTATAGAGTTGGGGTCTGGTTTCCTGAACCCAAATTAAAACTACTTTAGGCCTAAAAAGCATGCTGAATATAGAATATCTATTTAAATCATTTTTTAATCCAGGACTACGCTTATTCTGGGTCTGGGAAACCAGAACCAGTTTTGGATTTACTGTTCCTGTATTGTGAAGCTTTATATGTACAGTCTGTCACCTGACTGATGTTTTGTTTTGAATTCCTTTGCCATTCATTAGTGTTATGTCATTGTACGCATTTTGCTGTGTGCCAAATGTACTGTATTCTAAAGGATGTGAATGTGTAACTGTTTGTTTTTGGAACCTATTAAATATGATGATGTCAAATCAAATAGTTTGTCTGCTTGTTTTAGGCATAATTCATTGTTCATCAATGTTTATGCTGTCTTTCCTACACTATTTACATTAGCAGAATGGGTTGAGTGCATACTACTGTATATTATCCATAAGTGAACACTGCCCATAAGTGACCACTGCTGCAGTCTTCAGTGAGAAGTAACATGATCTGTCATAAATTATAGCTCGAAATTGCCCCACTAGTGTCATTGTAACTGATAAATTAGGCAATATCTAGAGTCAAGAGGACTTAAACGACTGTAGACACCAAGTGGATCATGATGAAAGGTCCACTGAGAGACTCCTGGCATCGCACTTTGACATTGCACCTATTTAAACAGTACAACAACTGTTGAAGTCGAACAACACTTCAGGTACTTGATATCTGCTGTCTCCAAATGATGTCCCATATGTGACACATCTCCATGGCTTTAAGGCACAAACGGGTAAAGTACAGTTTTATCATTCATGGGATAAATTAACACACTTGGTACCTGTTGATCATATTGATAGCAGCCATTTCCAGTGGCAACAGAGGTGGTGAATATTACAATTTAAACAGTTGTTTATTTTTATACAATCATACCGTCATGTTTTAATTGGGACAAACAAGAACTAGAACTATTCCCCAATAGTTGTCTTTGAAGTTGAAGTCAGTTTTAACATCTTAAAAGAACTATTAATGGAGGGGTTCCCAACTTTCTTTACTCATTTTGATATGTTTGATACAAATACAAATCAACAGTCAATACTTTTACTTATTTACTTGGGTCTATGAAAATCAATTGCAAGACATTCTTATAGTATTTCTTATTGCGTTAATAACTCAACATTTAATAGTTTTCATGCAGGGCTATGCCAGTCAATTCAAATGATTAGTGTGTCAATTCTTAGTGTGGCTTATCTGATTAGCCTGTAGAAAAGCATGCCCACATCATGATGATGCTCCCACCACCATGTTTCACTGTAGGGATGGTATTGGCCAGGTGATGAGCGGTGCCTGGTTTCCTCCAGACATGACGCTTGCCATTCAAGGCCATTGAGTTCAATCTTTGTTTCATCAGACCAGATAATTTTGTTTCTCATGGTCTGAGATTCCTTCAGGTGCCTTTTGGCAAACTCCAGGGCCTTTTACTGAGGAGTGGCATCCATCTGGCCACTCTTCCATACAGACCTGATTGGTGGAGTGCTGCAGAGATGGTTGTTCTTCGGGAAGTTTCTCCTCCACAGAGAAACGCTGGAGCTCTGTCAGTGACCATTGGGTTCTTGGTTAACTCCCTGACTAAGGCCCTTCTCACCGGATTGCTCAGTTTGGCCATGTCGTCAGCTCTAGGAAGAGTCCTGGTGGTTCCAAACTTCTTCCATTTATGAACGATGGAGGCCACTGTGCTCATTGGGACTTTCAAAGCTGCAGATATTTTTCTGTACCCTTCCCCAGTTCTGTGCCTCGATACAATCCTGTCTCTGAGTTCTACAGAAAATTCCTTGGACTTCATGGCTTGGTTTGTGCTCTCACATGTACTGTTAACTGTGGGACCTTATATAGACAGGTGTGTGTCTTTCCAAATCATGTCCAATCAACTGAATTTACCACAGGTGGAACCAATCAGGTTGTGGAAACATCTCAAGAATAATCAATGGAAACAGGTTGCACCTGAGCTCAACTTTGAGAGATATGGCTACACTGTAAAAAAATAATGTACATTTTCCAGTAACTTACTGGCAGCAATTGGCCAGTAATGCTGTAATGTATTTTACAGTACACCAAATGTAACTGTAATCCAATTTAAAGTACCAAGTTATTTACTGTAATGTAACATGTCCCTTATTGTAATTTGATTTACAGTACTACTGCCGTTACTATATTCTAATTTACAACACCACGATCATTACTGTAACCCATTTTATGGTTCTAACTCTGATACTGTTGTCTATCATATAAAAGTCTTATTTTAATATATCCCAGCATGCCTTTTATGTAAATGTGAGAGATACCCAACAATTAGTGTAGATGTTAGTGACAGGGATATAGTTGCTGCACTCAATAACTAACAAATCTGACAAGTGACTTGCTTAAATAATTCATACTATGCAAAGTAGCATACTATAGCAAAATCATTTGCTTCTGCCTGTTGAATATGTCCACAATACCAGTGGTGGAAGTACCGAATTACAACTACTCCTGTTACTGTAAGGTATTATTTTTTGGGTACTTGTACTTTCATGAGTATTTTTCAAGTCTGTAATTTTACTCTTACTTAAGTAGGCATTTCACTATGTAAAGTACTTAAATCACAATTCGCTATTGAGTAGACATAAAATTAATTACCGTATATCCAAATCTTAACTGATTTTTTTTCACCCAATCGCAAAAGTGACACTGAAATCAGCGATCAGGGCAGCCAATCCGAGTGAGTTCTAATCCATCATCACAGACTGCTGTCATACTGCTCGCGCACACACGTAGCTGAACGCGGCAAACCGAAACTCCACACAGACGGTTAAGACTGAAATCATGAATGATAATCCTGTAAGTGATTTGATTATGTTTATCTCTCCATAATTAGTTATAGTACAATATTTCAATTTTGTTATTATATCCTATATCAAATGTTGCATTAAGAAGATACACACTGTAATGATTAGAAGAGTACGTTTGTCAATGTTTCTTGCTAGCTTTCTGGGTATTGAAGCCAAATGTGCTGACAGTTAACAGAATAGTGATGTGAGAATTCTGAACGAACAAGTCGTTTCAGTGAACTGGGTGTACTGAATCGCTGCTCTAAAAGATTTGTTAATGGGAATCACTTCTGCGCAAGTTATGGGAATCGCGTAGATTTTGCCTATGAAGTCACACAGAATTCAGTCAAGATTTGCTTTCAACTCCCCCCTTTCGTTGTTTGCGACAACGGTCCACGAGCCTTTAAGAATCTCCGTCTGATATTCAGAAACAGTCCTGCGCGCAACAGAAAGTGAGAAAGAGATAAACGCACACTTGGTGAACACAATCAGCAGTTGTATGACATGTCAGGAACACTGCTACAAAAATGGTGTATATAATACAAAAAGAAAAAATATTAGCAATGAAGGTTATTTGTGTTACTCCTTATGTTAGATTATGAAAAGTTGTGTTGGATAGTTAATAGTAATTGTATACTACAGTTTCCTAAATTATTCTCTTTATAATGGACTGTTGT
Organism: Umbra pygmaea; assembly: GCA_016801145.1. Lineage (NCBI taxonomy): Eukaryota > Metazoa > Chordata > Actinopteri > Esociformes > Umbridae > Umbra > Umbra pygmaea. The sequence continues at coordinate 29,239 of JACXGM010005112.1, forward strand.
TTTACAAAATACTTTACTCATCAGATTACGGTAAATGTACATTTCCCGCTTTACAATGATCTGCATTAAACATGTTAACCAAATGTTATGAAATATGTTAACCAAATTTTACAATAATAGACAATGTAGCCTAACAGAATAATAATAGAGTATAGCATTTTACAACTGAAGTAATCTTTTAAAGCTGTTCATATTCATATCACAATGTGGTCATATGTTGAACTAACTAAACAAGTCAATTAATAACATAACTCATAGGGTCTGTGTCACATTTTAATGTAGTCAAATGTAATGATGGGCATAACCTAAGTAGACAAAGGTTTACTTTATGAATACTAAATAATTATCTTATTTTGGAAGAAGATATGGTAATCTGTTTTTTTGCGCTGGAAACATTTAAATTAGTACTATTATATCATCAACTTCTTTCAAGGGTAAATTGTGCTTATGACAAATTAGCTGTTGTTGGGGTAAAATGTAGATTGGCATAGTGAACAATAATTATTAACAGATGTCTTCATGAAAATGTATTTAATATAGCCAAAGATTTTACCATAATTTAAACAATATTTTGCACCATAGAGTACAGTTAAAAAGGCCATCTGACCAGCGCTCATCCCAGTCCAGCCATGTACTGTACAGCCCAGCTCAGATCAGCTAAATATATTTCAGCCAACTAAACCCCAGCCATGTACAGGGCATTAATTCAGGTTCAAAGTAGTTTTGCTGAATAGTTGTCATCAGATTGTGCTACTTTTTCTACCTTGAAACAGTAAAACATCCTAATTAACCCAAATCAAATGAAACATAATACCCAAATAATACAATATCCTATGTACTGTAGCATAACAAACAAATAGACAAATAGCTAGTAAGTCATTGTTAAAAGACTTTTACGTTCATATCTTAGTATATTCATGTTGTAGGCTTACTAAATAATCAAAGCAATAACATGCCACTGAAAATGTCATGTGTATGGCCCTGCCCTAGACAAAGGTGTATTAAATGTTTCACCAAAGATTTTGGGTCAGATCATGGATTGACTAATTTGTAATAAAATTTGTAGTAAAACTTTTATCAAATAGGTAGTCTTTTCACATATCATTATTATTCAATCCAGTGGCCATTTGTTTTGCAATTTTTATAACGACATTTTAGGGCACCCCCCAAGAGTCCTAAGTCATTTCGAAACCTGACTGAAGGTTTTGAGAAACAGAAACCAAATGGAATGACAGAGGACAACAACATTGAGAACAGTGGAAATAAGGACAAAAATACACAGGACGAGTGCCCATGGCCACACCTGGAAGAATGTGTCGTTCGCCTGGGATGCAGTTAGGACAGAACTAGCTAATGTGCGTGTGCGCTGCACAAAATATTATGACAACCAATTTCAACACAATAGGTTAAATCAGCAGTCATTTAACCAAATGTACCACTCTTTCACATTATGCTAAACAATTAATGATCAATTATATAATCCCCTTTCGGATTGAATGCTTTTTGTTGATTGTTACAATCTAGCTCCCGTAGGAGGGGGACATGACACCCTACTGCTCAGAAAACCCAGCTGGTCAGCAAAAGAGGTATGGGGTTGAGGGTGCGAGTAAGGACACAGAAACCAAAGTACCATTTAAACAAAGGGCTTTTTATTAGCCACGGTAAATAACAAATAATATATGTTTGGGAGGAGAGGCTGCACAGACCAAAGGAAAGAAATAAAACAAAGGTAAACTCTAACCTGCTCTTACCTAACACACATACACAGAACCTACACCTATGCTGGCACACGAATGAGGCGCCCTATCCAAAGTACAGGTGTGGTCTGTTCAGGTCTTTCCTAGTGTGTATAACAGGGGAGTTACCCTACGTGTGGTGTAAGGCCAGGCCATCTTGCCTAACACCCCCAAGTGCTTCCTCTCCTCCTCTGGGAAAACAAGAGAAACAAAGGGTTAATCACAAACATACAATAGACAAGACTACGAATATTGATTACTACACCACTAACACTCTAAATAGGCCTATCACTCATACCACAAACAAATGATCAAACAAAGCTCTCTCACTCAACACTACTACACACAATACTCCAAAACTAAGTGTGACCTCTGCCACACACCAAAACACAGACCAAACCAGCAGAGCATCTGCATACCAACCAAAAGAGAGAGAGAGACTAATACAGAGTGGCACTTTATATAGAGGGGAAGGGCATGATGGGATAGCTGTTGATTGAAGAAACCAGGTGTATGGGATAACGGAGGGGAGGAGTCAGTGGTAAGGGATGATTGATGATCAACAGAACCAGGGCCACCTGTGGGAACACACAAACTGAACAGAGACAAAAACACAGAAAACAAGGCAGAAGCATAGTAGACAGACACCAACTACAACCCAAGGTACACAGAAATACATACGTACACACTGGGGGACGTAACATTGATGCATTGAACATCTTCTGTTAAAAAGTAACTAGTACTCTGAGTAGTTTTTGAGAATAATACTTTGTACTTTTACTTAATTACTTTTTTAACACCAGTAATTGTAATTGTAGTTGAGTAGTATTTCAGTAATGTAACAGTACTTGTACTTGAGTACAGATTTTCAAAACACTTTCCACCACTGCACAATACAATGCAATACACAGTAGTAATTAAAATGTCACAGTTGAAATTACAGTAAATAACTGATAAAAATACTGAAATTACTAATAGTTAATTAAATTAAGAGTATTCTACTGTATTTAGGAATTACAGTAGGAAACTGTTGGAATTGTAGTAGGTTAATTGCCAACAGTGTGTAAATAGTTACATGTGCTTTTTCATTTTATATTTTTAATAAATTTGCGAAGATTTCCAACACACTTCTTTCACATTGTCATTATGTGGTAGTGTTTGTAGAATATATAGGGAAATAATTAATTTAATCCATTTCGGAATGAGGGTGAAACATAACAAAATGTGGAGCGCTGTGAATACTTTCTGGATGCACTGTAGCTGTCCATATCATGTGCTTCGTGATGGATGACTCGTTGGTATCCTGCTGCAAGATGAATGCTAATCCTGTTGCTCCCTTGTTGCAGGATTTGAGTTCTCTGTGTGATCTTGAAACACTTGCCCTTTTTTATGTATGACACGATTTTGTTCTACTCACATTACTCTAGGAACCCCCCCCCCAACACCATATTATGTTATGGTAACTGGGATTTTCTCTTTTGAATGCTTTATCAAGCTGCTTTTTCAATTTTTTGACCTGCTCATCTGCTATTTGAAAATAAATTTTATCCTACATATGGTCATGTTTTTATTTTATTTTTGGTTTGGTTACTTATATATAAATGTATTTTTATTGTGGCAGACAGCAGGGACTGGTGAGGAGAGTGGTGATTGAGGGAAGATATCTGGCAGCCCGGTGGCTCCACCCCCGAGCCTAATAAGGACTTCCTGCACCAATGAGAGAAGTTGTGGAGTGTTAAGTGATTAAGTGTATGTAAATGAGAGGGCAAGCTGGCGAGAAGAGGCGAAGAGAAGTGTGCTTCAGATAGTGTGACAAGTTAAGTTGTGTTCTGTGTGGCTTGGACTACAGATTTAACACTGTGTATCGAATTGGACTGGCTGAAAACTGTGCTTTGGATTTACCCCCTGGAAAAAAGACAAAGAGAATGGATTTTGGACTGTGAACTGGTAACTAAACCCCCCCCTTATCCTTTCCCAACTGTGGACTTATTTCTCTAATAAATTCTCAACTTCATTGAAACTGTCTTGTGTGTGCGTGTTTGTTATTGAGCTTTATTACGTGGAAACCCAACACCCCTTAAATTCCTACAATATATATAAGCTAACTTTTATTTTATTTTTGTTCATGTGCTTAAACTGGGTTCCTACCCTTCTTGCTATGTTAATAGAATGTAGGTTCATATATTCACTGCTATTACAACAGAGCTTCTACCATCTTAGGGTAGAAGACAGACATCTGTACAGATGCACTGAAGCTATACTAAAGTTTACCTGCTGTCTCCGTTCAATGTTGAAGGGAGACGTGTGGCTAGAGTGGTGGGTGGGTGGGTGGGTGTTTTTCTTTATTTCTCCTTTCTTTGTTTTTGTTTGTATCCTTTCTCTGTCTGGTCTGTATGTTTTGCTTTAAGGTTTTTTGCTTATATTTGTCTTAGTTGGCTAAAGATTAGTGATGCTCCGATTTATCGGCCGCCAATATTGGCTTTAAATAGCTCAATCGGCAACCCCCAAAAGCGCCGATCAATAAAGCCGATCACGTGATGTAAATAACTCACGCAACTTTTCTGCATGTGGCGCGCGCAGGAACACAATAGCAGAGCAGAGCTGGCTAGACAGCAGCAAAATGACTTCTCCTTCTCCCGTCTGGAGGTTTTTCAAAGTGTCAGACAAAGACATAAAATTAGCCATATGCAATACATGTCGTGTTGAAATCCCTCGAGGTGGAATACACCAACGGCATTTTAATACAACCAACATGATTAGGCATCTTCGAACACGCCATACAACAGCTGAATATGCAGAGTATGAGAGACTAAACCAGCCGACGCAAACATCCCCATCCCTCAATCAGCCGACTGTGAGTGATGCCTTTAAATGACGTGAACCATACAGCCGGGATAGTAAGAGATGGAAAGACATCACATCCAGTATCATGGAATTAATTTGCCTTGACGAACAACCTCTATCTGTTGTGAAGGATAAAGGGTTCCGTCGCCTGCTAACCTGCCTTGATCCACGATACGACCCCCCAGGCAGGAAATATCTAACTGATGTGTGTCTCCCCGCGTTGTACAAATCCGTGCACACACACATTAACAAGCTTCTGAATGATAGCGTACATATTAGCTTCACAAGCGATATATGAAGTGCAGACGCCTGTCCAATGTCCCTGCTAAGCTTAACAGCGCACTTTATTGACTCAAACTTCAAAAGACACAACATTGTGCTACACTGTCTGGATTTCACGGGGTCACATTCTGCGGAGGCTTTGGTGAACACATTTAGCGGCATGTTTCAGTCATGGGGGATCCAAAAAGAGAAAATCCACGCAATTCTAACCGACAACGCCAAAAACATGCAGAAAGCAATGAGAGACGCAGATTTCCCTGGCCTGCCGTGTATGGCACACACTCTCCAGCTTGCTGTGCATGAGGGGGTATTGTCCCAGCGAAGTATTTTGGATATCACAGCCTCAGGGAGACGCATAGTTCGGCACTTTAAACATTTGCCGTTGGCTTACAGCCGGCTGGAAAATGTACAAAAGCAACTCGGCCAGCCTATTAAAAAACTTCGCCAGGATGTGTCCACTCGATGGAACAGTACGTTGTACATGCTCCAGAGTCTATTAGAGCAGAAATTGGCGCTTGCAGCATATGCTGCAGAATACGAATTGCCATGCACAGTTACAATTCACCAGTGGAAATTAATCGAAAATATGATCTCCATCCTTGCCCCGTTTGAAGAGCTGACACAACAAATCAGCTCCTCAACTGCGTCAGCTGCGGATGTGATTCCGTGTATAAGAGCTCTCACCGGACTCTTGGAGAAGACGGAGTCTGACCATGGCGTGAAAACATCAAAAACAGTGCTACTGGAATCTGTCAGAAGACGATTTGCTGACATTGATACACAGAAGCTATATGCAATTGTGACTATCCTAGATCCAAGGTAAGAGAAACTTATCACTTATCATTAGTCTTCCATTGTCTTTCAGTCTTAGGCCAACTACCTGTTTGTTTAAAATACGTAATTATGCTTATCTTATGCCTTATTTGAAGGGATCAAATATATTATTAAATTAATAAAGTATGCTAGGCTTTAGTAATCTAAAATATTTTTAAACTATGTAATTTTTTTGTCATAGTTGGAAATACTATCGAGTAGGCCTAGTTCATGTTTTGAGATGTAACCTGTATTCATTGCTCATATTGACTGTTTAACCGTTAACCTAAAGTTTTTTGACCGTTTTTTGCTGCATGGTAAAAAAAACTATATATAGGCTATGCCTATATTTGTTAACTCAATGTGGCGCATCGATACGCAACTATAGCCTACAGACATATTTCAAAAAAATTAATAAATCTGGTTTTCAGCTGAATCAATATTTATTTAAGGCCTATTTTATGTTTTTTATTTATATTATTCTGTTTTCTCTGTTGACACTGTCTGAAATGCTGCAGGTGTGTGAACATTTTATATGAATCCAGATTCTGTTGTTGATCTGTTTGCACGTTAAACCCATGATTTTTATTTTTTACGGGTCACAGACACTTTGTAAATTAAATTTTTTACTTAATGCCAATTCAATATTATAATCTTATCAGTTAACGGTTAATAATCGGATAACAAGCGGCGGTTGTCTGTCGAAAATTAACCGAAATGAGCATTCTGACACAAATGGATGTGTGGATGTATGCATGGCATGTCACTCTAATTGATTTTACATAGTTTTTAATTTTTACATCTATTTCATTTCAGGTACAAAGACATATACTTTCCAGAGGCACTCAAACCAACTGTGCATGTTCTGTTTCGGGAAGCCGTTGGAGCCCATTGCAGCCCTGAACTGCCAAGCAGCGTGGAGGTGCCCGGTTCCAGCAGGTCACCAGACAAAAGCCCACCAGCTTGCTCTTTACAGGCAATGTTTGCTGAACTGGTGGACGAGGATACAGGACAAACTGATGAGGAAATCACAATAGTCTCGCAGATCAACCAATATCTAGCAGAGCCCGTAATGTCACACAGTGGACATCCACTTGCTTATTGGCAGGCGAATAAAGGCCGTTTCGCAGCACTTGCACAGGC
>JACXGM010005113.1:0-28982 GCA_016801145.1 Umbra pygmaea
CTCATGGCACTGTTCATAAGAGTAGGGGTGTTAACCCCGGTGTCATGGACACATTTCCAATCTGACCATCATGGCAACCTAATCATCCCTATCTCTCAATTGGCTCATTCATTTCCCTCTCCCCCTCCTCTCCCTCCCTTACCCCAGGTCGTTGCTGCAAATGAGAAAGTGTTCTCAGTCAACTTGCCTGGTAGAATAATGGTTAAACTAAAAACCAATAATCGGCCGATTAATTGGTATCGGCTTTTTTGGTTTTCCAATCATCGTTCATCGTATCGGCCTTAGAAAAATAATAATCGGTCGACCTCTAGTTTTGACCTGGGTACTGTACCTAATCTGTATAAAATTGTGAAAGGTAAGGGTGTTCCATAGGGTTAGATTGTTCACTCTGTATATGGATTCGTGTCTGTGGCTTTCATGTTTATGCTGATGGCACAGACTTGTATCCTGCTGCTACAGCTCTCTTATTCAGGTGTTATCTACAGTTTGGTGTCTTACTGCTAGAACATTATCTTATAGATCTTAAGCTGGTAAAACAAAATGTATACTATTCTCTAAGTCCATGAATCAAAGTTTAGATATGTACCCTAGATGAGTATGTAGTATATATTTTTTAAATAATCCAAAAAGGGTTCTTCAATTGTCCCTATAGGGCAGGGGTGGGCAATTATTTTTGCTTGAGGGCCACATTGAGCTTTTGAAACCAAATGAAGGGCCGCATTTTATAGCGATGCATGAAAAATAGGAAATGTTATTTCACTAAATGAACCTCGCCCCCTAAACAGTTACGTGCATATCCTACAGAAAATAAATGTTTTGTTTTATAACACCATTTCCTTGTTTGATATCTCAGAATTTAATCACTACTGTTTGTTTCAAGTCTATTTGGCGTACTCGCAGACACCAGCAAATCAAGACAAGAGCGCATATATAAATTAATTTGAGTCAAAAATAGTTTTTCCCCCATGTTGACTCTTGGCTACAAGAATAAATCAAACCCAAACTTTTGTGACAATTTTCATGCATGATGTCATATAGAGCTATAAAATACAACATTGTATGTTTAATTTAAAATACTTGTAAACCATGATGAACATCACTGTAAAATCCAAATTGGCATGCCCCCAGGTCTTGAGAACCAGTATGACTAAGTTTGGGGGCCCCATAATTAAGTAAATGAAACACTGTATGTAGAGTAGCCTACATATATTTACTATTTCCCTATACATTTGAAAGAAAACAGCTATCCCGAACCCCCCAAAAAATAACCTGTTTTAATGCATGGTGATGTCCTACCTCCTTGCAGAAATGTTACTTTGCATTTTCACTTCCTGATGTCTGTCTGTAATGTATTTATTTTACCAAAATAAAGTCAGTGAAAAGTACCCAACTTTGAGACACGATATCTCCGGCTGTCATTAATCCACATGGATGAACCACTCCTCATTATTTACATTGGCATTATTTTATCAGTGGAACCCCCTCTTTCCAACCATATTGGTACCATGTTGGTCTTGGGCAGGATGATGTCCTACATCATTGCAGAGTTGCTATTTTGTAATTTTCCCTTCCTACTTCCTGTCTGTAATGTGTTTAGTCAAAAAAGGCAAAAGTAAAAAAACATGACCGACTTCGACTCACGATTGCTCCGGCTCTGATAAACCCACATGGATGAGCCACCACTCATTCTATCGCGCTTGACGCTCTAGAGCGTGTCGAGAGACGGTGGATGGTTTAAACGCCTTGCAGGCCAGATCAAAGGACCCGGCGGGCCGTAGTTTGCCCACCCCTGCTATAGGGGAACCCATTTATAGTCCCAGAAGAACCCTTTTTGATTTCACTTAGAACCCGATCAGCCATAGCATTATGACCACTGACAGGTAAAGTGAATGACACTGATGATCTCATTATCATGGCACCATTCAGGGGGTGGGATATATTAGGCAGCAAGTGAACATTTAGTAAGAATTTGAGCAGCTTTGACAAGGGCCAAATTTGTTGGGTGTTCCCGGCTTGCAGTGGTGAGTACCTAGCAAAAATGGTCCAAGAAAAGAAAAGCGGTGAATCAGCGACAGGGTCAGGGCTCATTGATGCACGTAGGTAGTGAAGGCTGGTCCGTGTGGTCGGATCCAACAGACGAGCTACTGTAGCTCAAACTGCTGAAAAAGTGAATGCTGGTTCTGACAGAAAGGTGTCAGAGCACACAGTGCATCACAGTTTGTTACATATGGCGCTGAGTAGCCACAGACCAGTCAGGGTGCCCATGCTGACCCTTGTCCACCGCTGAAAATGCCTACAATGTGTATGTGAGCATCAGAACTGGACCACAGAGCAATGGAAGAAGGTGGCCAGGTCTGATGAATCACGTTTTGTTTTACAGCACGTGGATGACCAGGTGTGTGTGCATTGCTTACCTGGAGAACACATCGCACCAGGATGCACTATGGGAAGAAGGCAAGCCGGCGGAGTTAGTGTGATGGTTTGGGCAATGTTCAGCTTGGAAAACTTCGGTCCTGCCATTCATTTGGATTTTACTTTGACACGTACCACCTACCTAAGCATTTTTGCAGACCATGTCCACCTTTTCATGGACATCGTATTTCCTGATGGCAACTGGCCTCTATCAGCAGGATAATGCGCCCTGCCACAAAACCAACATTTTTCAGGAATGGTTTGTGGAACACAACGAGTTCAAGGTGTTGATTTGACTCAAATTCCCCAGATCTCAATCCAACCGAGCATATGTGGAATGAGCTGGACAAACAAGTCTGATCCATGGAGGCCCCACTTTGCAATTTACAGGACTTAAAGGATCTGCTGCTAACATCTTGGTGCCAGATAACACAGCACACCTTCAGAGATCTAGTGGAGTCCATGCCTCGATGGGTCAGGGCTCTTTTGGTGGCAAAAGGGGGACCTACACAATATTAGCCAGCTGGGCATAATGTTATGGCTGATCAGTAGACATATAGAAACCCTTTTCATTACATTTCTATATGAATCACAAAAATGTTGTATATGTCACCAAAAAGTGTTCTCCCTGAACGAACACGATTCCTTTTTTAACCATAAAATGGTTCTCAAACTGTATTAAAAATAATTCCTTATGGACTTTTTGAAGTGCAGGTTGTGTTCCTTCGTACAAATACCTTGGTACTGTATGTGAATAAAAAAAGATTTTTCATCCAAAACACATATTGTTGTGTTGTTGTAGAAGCTCAGGATTAAAATTGGTTTATTACATTAAAAAACAGTGTCTCATCAGCATATAACTGATATTGTTGAAGCTACCTTCATAAGGTGATGTGTTTTTTATGCATGCATGCATGTTTCAGCGTCAGTGTTAAAACCTCTAGACCTTTACGAAAGAAACTTCATTTCCACATGTGAACCGTAATTTCTCACATGTTGGGGTAAATAATCACATGATAACAAGATGTCGCGTTTTTTTTTTTTAGCTCGGCCCATCACCCTTGAAAGCAAAATGTAATGATGTAAAATCAATCCCTTACCTTTAAAACCTTTCCTAACTTTAAGGGAGTGTACATTACATGGTACATGACCCCTCTTTTGGGTGATATTAAAACAGATTCTTTACCTGCTCCTACTTTTTGCATGACAGTTTTGAAACACAGTCAGCAAAGATCTCGATTCTGAACTAAAATCCCCCAAAAATGACATTTGTAACTAACTAAATCTTAAACAGTATATTTCTGTTACACTTTAATGGAAAACCTTATTTATTGGTATTAGGTTTCTGACTCTGGAGATCAATTAACTTCAGCAGTGTAATTTAGCCTGTATTTGGTTTAGATGACAAAAAACAAATGACTAGTAATTCTATTTCAAACAAACAACACCAGAACTCCATTTTGAATGGGACAGTGGTTGGTAGAGACATGTCTGTGAATATTTTTTTTCAATTGCTTCTTTGGAATATCTTGGTGATTTCAATGAGATGTTCATCTGACTGGAGTGCATGTCAATTTGACATTAAAGGGTTATTGTAAATGACAGTTTTTCCATTGGGGGGGTGGGGGCATGGGTGGTCATGTGGGGCTGGCCTTATTGTTTGAAGAGTAGTACATTTGTAAAAAAAATTCTAGAGATTGACCTGGCATCAATCAGTTGAGATTTTATTACAAATGCTTGTCGTGAGATATAGTCACCCATAATCCTGTCCTTAGGCTGCCTTTCATTTGTGTTACTGTGTGTTGTGACATCAAAACGAAATTAGACAGGTGCATACATTTGAGCACCCCAACAGAAATATCACATCAATATTTAGTTGAGGCTCCATTAGCAGAAATAACAGCTTCTATACGCTTCCATTAGCCTGTAATGAGTGTCTGGATTCTGGATAAAGTATTTTGGACCATTCCTCCTTGCAAAACATCTCCAGTTCAGTTAGGTTTGATGGTTGCAGTTAATAGTTAATATTAATAATTAATAATTAATAATTAATAATTAATAATTAATAATTAATAATTAATAATTAATAATTAATAATTAATAATTAATAATTAATAGTTAATAGTCGCATTGACAGCCCGCTTCAAATAACCCCACAGATTTTCAATGATATTCAGGTCTGGGGACTGGGATGGCCATTCCAGAACATTGTACTTGTTCCGCTGCATAAATGCCAGAGTAGATTTTTGGCAGTGTTTTGTGTTGTTGTCTTGTTAAAAAAATCAGCCCCGGCATAACTTCAACTTTGTGACTGATTCCTCTACATTTTTCTCAAGTATATGCCAGTAACGGCACTGGCCACACAGCATAATAATAATAAGAAGAAGAAGAAGAAGAAAAATAATAATAATAATAAAGCATGATGGAACCTCTACCAAATTTTACTGTGGGTAGCAAGTCTTTGTCTTGGAATGCTGTCTTCTTTTGCTGCCAAGCATAACGCCCCTTGTTGTGTCCAACTAACTCCATCTTTGTTTCATCAGTCCACAGCACCTTCTTATAAAATTAAGCTGGCTTGTCCAAATGTGCATTTGCATACCTCAAGTGACTCTGTTTGTGGCGTGTGTGCAGAAAAGGCTTCTTCCGTATCACTCTCCCGTACAGCTTCTCCTTGTGCAAAGTGCGCTGAATTGTTGAATGTGCACAGTGACACCTTCTGCAGCAAGATGCTGTTGAAGGTCTTTGGAGGTGGTCTGAGGGCTGTTTTTGACCATTCTCACCATCCTTCGCCTTTGTCTCTGCAATATTTTACTTGGCCTGCAGTTCAAAGAGAACAACAACTTGCAATTGGACACCTTAAATACGTTTTCTCATGATTGGATGCACCTGTGTATGAAGTTCAAGGCTTAATGAGCTCGCCAAACCAATTGTGTGGTCCAATTAATCAGTACTAGGTAGTTACAGGTATTCAAATCAACAAAATGACAAGGGTGCCAAAATGTATGCACCTGTCTAATTTTGTTTTGATGCATATTGCACATTTTCTGTTAATCCAATGAACCTTATTTCACTACCAACATATTACCGTGTCCTTCAGTTATTTGATGGATCAAAATAAAATTGCTGACACAAACACCCAATTATTTATCAAATAATAATTTGAATAATCGTCAAATTCGCTTCTATCACGTCTAGTTGGACGCTTGAACAATTTGATTCCACTCATGCAAACAAAGCGAGCATTTAAAGTGAAATAGACGCGCGTTCAAGGAAAAATTAAGGTGTTTCTGAGGGGACAGAGGCACCTGATGTAAGGGACGCGGGACATGCTGAAGAGGAGCCACTGCCAGGCCTGGGTCAGGTTGCGGCAGAGAGGCACTCCGGGTGAGGGATGTCTTCATGGCACACCTCTCGGGGGAGGGAGCAGTACCATGGCAGCCAACAGCATTTGAAGTCCTCCTCATGACTTCCCCAAAATGGCTCTGAAGAGCATAACTATCATTCGTTGATGTCCTGAATAATTCTATAGGTCTCTGCCATTTCTTTGTTTAGGTTATTACTGTAAAATAATCTATAATTTATTATTGTTTTAATGATAAATGGAGCCAGCCTCCAAAAGTAATTACCTTTTCTGTGATTTTTTTTTCACACAACACTGCTGTAATGAATACTCCCAAGGTAAGAAAAGAACAATGTTAATTCTAAACAGGTATTTTATATTCCAAAGGCAAAGGCACAGATGATAATCCAAGGCAGAATAATTCACAAACAGAGCAGGGGTCAGGCCAGAATATCAATACAAGAGTGTTGGCAAAGGTACAGGGGATAATCCAAGGCAGAATAATTCACAAACAGAGCAGGGGTCAGGCCAGAATATCAATACAAGAGTGTTGGCAAAGGTACAGGGAATAATCCAAGGCAGAATAATTCACAAACAAAGCAAAGGTCAGACCGGAACAACAATACATGAATATAATGCTAAGTATGAATAAAACAATACTCACAATACCTCACGAAGAGGCAATGGTGTGTGTGTGCTTTATATATGGACTGGGTGAGAGCAGGTGTACAGAATTAGGGTGATTGAGTCCGGGTTATGGGAATTGTAGTTCTGAGCAATCTAGGAAGGGGAAGATGTAGTTCTCAGGGAAGAGGAACTGGGAAACGTTATAACTGTACAGACACAAACTGTGTTCTTATACACTAAAGTATGTTGGTTGCCTCTACATTAGAATAATAATGTTTCATAATCTAGATATGGAAAAAATAGCATTCAATACAAAATAAATATGTCTCATATAATGAAATCAAGTTATGTGATAAAAGATTTGCTTTGTTGTGCATTAGAAACCTACCAGGTATTTGGTCATATTACAAAATAATTTATTGAGGCCAAACATATGAAATATTATGAACTAATAGTGTACAATATGTACAAAATATTTACTGCTAATATCAGTGGTTCCTCCATGTTGAATGAAGTTTGAATGGGTCCTGGCGGGAGTTCATATCATGTGAATTCACCAAGTGACAACAACGCGAACAGACGCCAAAGTAAAGATTTTTCAACTCGGGCGTCAGACACAAATTTGGGCTTTCCTCAAGTACAGCTGTGGAGAGTTTCTCCTCCATTTTTGCTATATCTACAAGAAAGGACCCACGGCGTGCATTCTCCCTGTCTCCTCTGTGCTCTACTTCTATTGGATAGTCACATCACTTTCAATGGATTAATTTGCATAAAGCTGGGCATCGGCCAGCTTTATTTGACACGCAACTTTTTCTCAAATGCAGCACCACCTTCCCATAATGCTTTGCGTGCACATTGAAGTCACTTGACGTCACCCATAGGAATAGAGTGGAGCGTGGCGTGACAGAAGCATTGCACGGTCATATGGATCTATACAGTAATGCTACGTTCAGACCAAACTCGAATTGAGCGTAAAATTTGCATCTATCGCATCTAGTTGGACACTTGAACAATTTGAATCCACTCGCGTATCCAAACAGCAAATAGGACGGGTGAATAAAGCAAGCTTTTGATGCAAAATAGACGAGGCAAAAGGAATTCATATCATATAACATGACATCATCAAGTGACAGCAGTAAGCAGGCTCCTGATTGGTTAACGCGGTTCAAACAGACGCAGAAGTTCAGATTTTTCGGGTGTCAGATGCCAATTCGCTTCAAACGCGTGAATGCACAAAAGCACCAAATGAAGTCACTTGCATGTAATGCGTGTATCGCAGCAGAAGCTCAATTCCTCTTTTGCAAGAACTGGACAAGGGAACGAGGAAAAATCACATCCATCAAGCCGCACTAACACGTCTATCACAACACGGGACCTCCAGATGCGCATAAACGCGTCTTTGCATTGACTCAACATGGAAATCACACACTCCAGACGCTCAATTCGCGTTCGGTCTGAACCACTGGGTGAGCATCTGGTTTGGTAAAGTGATGCAAATGAGGAAGTGCCCTAAGCCTGCATTCTATCTGAATTCCAGTTGGGGGCGATACATCTGGTTGCAAAACAGCTCGGTTTCTGTAAAGTCTATGAGAATAAGACCCACTTCACACTTGATGTATTACCTCAGTAAACATTTTCATAATGAGTTTATGGTCCCAATCGCTAGTTTTAAGTCTTCCGCAATAGAGAGTGATGTTCTTTTTTTATGGTCTCATTGATTTTAAAATAGTCAATAAAGCAGGGAGGGGTTTAGGGCGTGGCTATGGCTTTCGGATGTACGACAAAACACTCAAAGCAGTCCGCAGTTCAGTTTTTCCGGAAATAATGTTACATTTTGTTTTACATTTTGTTTTAATAATGTTTTTTGTTAGCATCCCAATTAATATCAGTTATCTAGCTAGATTACTCTTCCCTCTCATCTAAAATTGTCACATCCACAACCAATATGTCTGCGCCGTAACAGAAAATTTGATGACCCATATCAGATCTTCACAAACCAATGGGTTTGACGTCACACATGTTACATCCAAAGATATATACAATATATGGTCTGAACGTAACATAATATTTTTTCGATTGAGTCGAATATCCAACGTCCAATATAAAACCAACTTTACCACGGTCACGAACTACATATCTTCCATTAAGACTCAGAAAATGTGATTCTATTTTTGGAATGTATGAACTGCTACAACAACAGTATACCAAATTTCATCTCAATTGTGTCTTAACATTGCAATTTTATCAACACTTTTTGGAGATTTCCGGATTGATTGAGTTGTCAAATGATAGCGTTGTGATGCAGTATTTCTCCGAGTTTCCATATCCAATGTTGGTCTGTCTATAGCCCTAGACCTATTGCAGGCGTACTGCTTTCGCTTATAGACAGAATAGGTAAGCAACTTCATGAAATGAGTTTACAAACACTAATTCCACAGTTGTCTCACACTATCGGAAATGTGAAATCATTATAAAGAAAACACTGCAATACTTTTTAAATAATAATTTAAAAAATGAATAACAAACCATGAAACCCTGAATTGTCTGTATAATTTTGTGCCTATCTAGGGTAATCTGTAACTCTTTTGATGTACCTATAAGCACATTTGTTACTTGTCGGCAGGTGGTTTGTTTGGAATCAAGGCATAATGACAATTGCCACGTTGCATTCAATCCCTGAAATGTTCGCAAAATGTCTTTAAAGCTGCATATGTTTTCATGTTTTTTTGTTGTAGATGCCGTAATATGGACATTATTTTCTTTCTTGCAATAAGATTTTCATTTCCGGAGACTCACTTTTCTATGTTCGAAAGACCGACGTCAGAGGACTGATTGATTCAAAGAGATGTCCTCTTCAAAATCAATCTAAAATGACAGGCGCGCTGCTCCTTTGGCTGTGCTGGAGCTATGGTTTGAACGGCAAGTAATCTGCACTGCACAAGATAATAATTTGCAGATATCTAATTTAGGAAAGGAATTGATTTGACATAGTAATATTCTCCTTATAGCGTTAAAGTATTTTAAGTAATTAAAAGATAAATACAATAAAGTAATTAACGGATAATAACTAAATAGTTACAGTTTGATATGCCCTGGTTGTGTTATAAGCAATTGTACACTCTTTAGTTAAAGGTTCACTGTTTAGAATTTTACATGAAAACAGAACTTTCTCTTTCATTGACCAGCTTTCAAAAGCCGTACAAAATGTATTTCTGTAACTATATGTAAAAAAATATGAAGCAGTAAATGGAACCATACACGCAGTGCATAATTGCAATTTGAGCTGGAATTGCAATGATGATTTGGCGAGTATTGCTTTTATCTAGTGTTAGTCACTTTTTAACAAAGCACAGCAGAGTCGTGAAACATCCCATATATATCATTATTATTATTATTTATATAAAGAAATATAAGTTTTGCAACGTTTGAAAAGCTAGTTATTTGAGAGAAAGTAGTACATTTTTTACCGTTCGAATTCAACAATTGGGAAAAAAGATCCTACAAGCTACAAGTGGTTTTCGTTTGTTCCCTTTTCTGTTTGACAACCATACTTGTTTTTAAAGTTCACAAAAATAAAGTTATAAAAATGCACAACATATGTGAACAGCAATGATTTTAATGTTCTTTTGATTTATAATTGCCTTTCGTTTGTAGCTAAACACATAATTACCCAAACACCTGAAGTAGAGATGGTGAAGACTGGTGGTACAGTGACATTGGAATGCAATCTGAAAGAGCTTATCACCTACTGCTACTCTGTGACATGGATGAAAGTAGACCCAAGGACTAAAACAATCACATTGATTCAAAGTTCTAACATTGATGATGACAGCTCCAGGAAAAACTCAATAGCAGATAAACAATGTTCTGTTACAATTACTGACATAAAAGTGAGAGACTCTGGCATGTACTACTGTTCAGTAGTTCAATCCGATATGATCCACACTGGCAGTGGTTCTAAAGTTATTGTTGTGACAGGTAACTTTCTATCTTTATTTAATTTCTATATTTGAAAGGCTGACTGATAATTAAAAAGATTGTCTTTTTACAATCTAAACAGTGATTCATATAAGACAGAAATTGAATGTTAAATATACTGTATATATGAACCGTATGATACCCAGTTTGTATATTTATAATTTATTTTCATTATGACAATCTTGTCCATAGAGAAAGAGAGATCAGGGAACAGCACTGATCCCTCGACCATCCAGATCCTCTCATCATCAGACAGCAATGGCTCCTCCGTCCCTCTCCTGTGTTTAGTGTCAGGAGTGGTTCCATCTCAGGTCCGTGTGTTCTGGCTCATAGATGGGAGAGAGGAGAGTGGACTTACTGAGTCAGCCTGGACAGACAACAGTGATACAGCCACAGAGTTCACTAGGAACCAGATTCTGGTCCAGGCAGAGGAGTGGGACCGTGGAGCAGAGTGCACATGTGTGGTGGAGTTTGAACGACACAATATAACCAAAACTGTGCAGCGCAGAAATGGTATTACTTTTAAAACAACTTAAACATGTAAAATACATTTACATAATTTAGCAGAACCACTTAGCCACTTACAGTTGTGAGTGCATACACTTTTCATACTGGCCCCCGTGTGGACACAGTAAACGAAAGGCTTAATTATTTATTAGTATATTTAAGCATGCATGTATTTTTACTGTATAAAACAACTGTCTGTGATCTCTCTACAGATTCCAACAGCTTATGCTCAGTCCTTCTGTATGGTGTTTGTGCAGCTGCTGTTCTTGTTGTTATATTGGCTGTCGCTATTGCTGTGTGCTTGCACCATGGTAAGATTAAATAATCACAACATGTGTCATTACTTGAAAAACAGACCAATGTATTTTGGAAGACATTAGCCGCTTTCCGACCAAGTAGTTACAGGAACATCGTTATAGGAACAGTCCACTTCTATACAGTTCTACTAACTACTCTCGCCGAAAACCGGTTTTGCTATTTGCCTTCGCACTGGTCAAGTGGCCATAGGAACTGGTAGGAAGGATAAGGGAGTGACGCAAGCACCGCGACGGTCTTTTATAGCATCGTCACTTGACTTTAGTGTAGCGCCACATACAACAACATGTCACAGTTTAATGTTTGTAACACTGGGTGTATGATTGGAAATGTATGCGGATGATCTGGTTGTTTTCAGCTCAAGTAGTGCTGGGTTCCTTCAGCGGCTTGCTGTTTGTTTGTTTGTTCAGATTACTAGGATGAAAACGACATCCATTACAATTAAAAAAAGTGTGTGTTAATATGTCCTAATAACTGAGTTCGAACCGCGGCATTTAAAAACTAGGCTGGAGTAATACAAATTGAGTAGCTACGGCGTAATTTATAAGTTGGACCAAACAACGTAGACCTAGGAAAAGGGAAAGACCCTGCTCTGGAGTAGGAGCTAAAAAGGTTATAGGAACGGCGGTGCGAGGAACTAAATAATCCCGCAATTTCTTCTATTGGAACACAAGAAAAAAAGGGTTATAGGAACGTTATGTTCTAGGAACTGCAAAAATCCCTGCAGTCGGAAAGCGGCTATGGTAAACTATTGTACTACTGTAATAGTTCAAGCCCACTCTCTTAGAGATGCAGCTTCATCTGCTAGGGGACTCTTAACAACCAAAGATATAGCTAAATATAGAACATTGTCATTGAATCATAATTTACACTTCAAATTGGGTATTAAGTTTTTCTTCTTCCTATAGGACAACCTGTGGTAACTGATGCAGATGCAAGGTTTGTGTCTGTGTGTCAATCCAACATGAATGTAGAAAAGTCTGAGGTTTCTTCAGTGTCAACGTCAAATTAATTATTTGTTCTTTTCAGAATAACAGTCACAGGCACTGAGGATAAAAGGCATCTATCTGGTAAAAACATATTGTATATATATTTTTTATTAAAAGTATTGATAATTTACTAGAGCATATAATTTAAAAAGGACGTTAATACATTTTATAAATATGGTGGCATAATTATATTTATATACGTAATTTAGTGGATGTTGTTAACCAGGACACCTACAGTAGCTACGCCCGAAAACAATCCAGTTATACGTATTCAGCCCAAGAGATAAGATCAAAATCTAAAAAAATGTTTAGAAAAAATTGGTTAACATTGAAATACAATTGGTTCTCTCAGCCTTTGATGAAAGTATGCAGGTTTATTTGATCAAATGATGCCAAATCTTTCAGAAGTAGTTTGTGGTTGGTAACATTAACATTTGCAGGGAGACGTGAAGAAGCACAAAAGTCAGATTGGCCATCCAACACTGTAAGTAGATTTAATTATCATACTAACTCATGTTTCACATTTCGTAATAATGTCAAAATCCATAGCCACAGTTTCTTATTATTTAGGAAGTAAAAGCAAAGGAAAATTGCAGAAAAATGTGTTAATACATGTTGACATGTTCTATAGATTTAATTTGTAAACAAATGTTTATATTTTGTTATTAACCCTTACCTGAACATTACTGATAGATTTACATTACTCTGTTGTCTTCATTGTGGATGTATTGATGTTGACTGACATATAATTTATTTAGTATAATATACATCTCCCTACAGTAATTTTTAGCTCTTGTTTCTGCCTGTTATATTGAAGTCTGTGGTATTGTTTGTTCCATAGGAGGTCCAATACTCTACTTTGGTCCATAACAATTGTGGTAGACGCACAAAAACAGATCTTTAAGAGTTGAAAAAACAAATGACAGATGCGTTCCTCATCGTCTTCTTTATTTAAATATGAATGAACTGCAACTTGAAAAATGTAAAGTAGGAAATTTTAGAATGATGTATGCATTTGTACCGTATATAGTAGTGTACATTTTCATTGTCATTACCATGTTTTGAGCGTATTCATTAAAATGTTTACAATCATTTTGCCAAACCCTGTATATGTTGATTCTTTGATAAACGGCTATTTGTTTTTCTTTTTAATCTGAGTTTTTTATACTGAAAAGACTGCAGGTTTTGTAACGAAGTTTCACAGGTGCAAGACTGCAGCCCTCAAATCAATAGCTGACCACAGACCACAACAGTTAAAACTTCTGTTGCTCTCTTGCTTGCATTCTTAATCCGTTTCTCACTAGCTCTGCAAGGTGTGGTAGTTAGTATGATATGCTTTTGGACACACACAGCTTTGATCAAATGTGTGGCTTGCTTACAACAAACTGCTGTCAGATTCAATTTCTAAATCATAATGGCAAGGTGTTCTTTTTTTTAAAGAAATTTCTCAAAGCAGACATTCCTTGTTTGTGGCCAAAGAGTTCCATTGCTGTGCAAAAAATCCAAAGGAAACTGTTCCAAAATTATTCTGGCTTGTCAAATATTATTGAAGGCCATAGTTGTTGAAACCAGGTAGGATAACCAACACCTCAATCTGACAGATTACAAGTTATTTTTGGAAAGCATCTTTTGTTTACAGATATGTTTTACATTTGTCTAAGACTTTCGCACAGTACTGTATGCTGCTCTACCTATAAGTATGTACTTTAGGGAGTCCTGAATGTCCAGTCCACATGCATACCGTCCTGGTACTCCCTTTAAATATTTTTACATTACAATTCATTTTTAAAAGACACTGGGCACTATATTAACGATCTAAGCCCACGGCATGAAGCATATGGTGCAAGTGCGCTTTGGGCGTGTCCAAATCCACTTTTGCTAGTTTAAGGGCAGAAAAAATGGTCTGTGCGCCAGGCCATTAGACCAGATTTTTTTTGTTAAATGGTGCAATCATTTTCCGATGCGTCAAGATAGCGAAGCGCCAAGAATTGTCCTGAACACACCTCCCTGTCAGACCAGCATGCCCATGGGCACAAAGATGGGCGCAAGACCATTTGCTATTTCAATGACGTGGGTGCTGGACGGGAAATTGACAACTGCGTTGGTCTTAAACTAGCAAAAACATTTGCTTTGAGCTTTGTGCTGCGCCGGTGCAAGATAGGGCCCACTGTGTTAATAGCTTCTCTCTTCAGATTACATGTTTATTTCACTATTTTTACTAATGTGTTGTAAAGGGTTGTCACACCTGATTAGATGTGTCAGCTAGTGATCAAGCCTTTAATGAATCAGGTGTGCCTCTTCAGGGCTACATCAAAACTGTGGAACATCTGGGGGTCACCAGGAAGTGGGTTGAAGACCTACGCATACCATCCTGCCTTGCACCTTCCTACACATACGGATACACAAGCAATGACAAACAGTCAAAATGTACACACACACACACACACACACACACACACACACACACACACACACACACACACACACACACACACACACACACAACCACACACAAACCTGAACACACATCTCTTTCCCTGTCCTGTGAGAACCTGAAGCCTAACTGAGAACTTCATGTTCCCTATCCCATTTCCCATAACCTAACCCTGACATTAACCCTACTAGGTATCTGTGGGTGGGCGAATCTCAAACGTCACACCCTCAAACCGTCTCTATGGTGTTTTTTATAAAAAATAATCAAACAGGACGCAGGAAATGAAAATGACGTTTTCTCAAGTTTCACTTCATGGAAAAAAGGCATTAGAGGTGCTAGCTGAAGCAAATATTGTAGATTTTCTTCAAAGCTGCACTATGTAACTGTCCTGTCGGGCCAAATTTTATGTATATTTCTTAAATAATTTTTTATATATATGTTTTTGTCAAACACAGGAATAACACAGGGACAATATAATCAATTTCCAAAATACAATTTTTTTGTACATAACATACAATTGTTTTTTAGTTAGATATTTGAAATGTTGATTTTGCTATTCTAATATTGTCTGTATTTTGTATAATTTAAGTGGATGTTTTCAATCCCTGGATCGACTATGCTAATTCTTAACATTTACTAGTCCTAAAACATAATTTTAGTTTTTCATTTGTATTTTGTATAGTGCAGGTTTAAAGATGACTAATTGAATAACCAGAATCATTGTAACGCTTCCCCTGTACATGTGTATAGTAGTGTCTATGTAGTCTTGTTAATGTTTCCTTGGTTATGTTTAATCCATGTCAGGTTTAAGTTTCTTGTTTAAGTTTTATGCCCATGTTTGGTATTCACTGTTCTCAGTTTTTCACGCTCTTTTAGGTCACATGTTCTCGTTATCCAATCAGTTTTTTTGTTCCCTCCACAGCGGTTATTCCTTTGTCATTAGTCTCATATTTAGTACCTGTCTGGTTCATGTTGAGTTGCTGGTAATTGCTTTGTTATCACATGTTTGTGTATGCTGCTGCCTGTTCCTGTTCGGTTCCTGTAAGTACTCTGTATCCTAATCATTAGCCGCTTTCCGACCTCAGGGATTTTTACAGTTCCTAGAACATAACGTTCCTGTAACCCTTTTTTTCTTGTGTTCCGATAGAAGAAATTGCAGGATTATTTAGTTCCTCACACCGCCGTTCCTATAACCTTTTTAGCTCCTACTCCAGAGCAGGGTCTTTCCCTTTTCCCTTTTCCTAGGTCTACGTTGATTGGTCCAATTGGCCGGTCGCTTCGTTTGTCTGTTGCGTACAGAATAATACTACATATTATGCCGGAGCCTTCGTTTTTTGTGTTTTTGTGTTAAGTAGCTACTCAATTTCTATGACTCCAGCCTAGTTTGTAAACGCTGCGGTTCGAACTCCGTAGGACATTATCAACACAACATTATTTTTTTTAAATTGTATTGGATGTCGTTTTCAGCCTCGTAATCTGAACAAACAGCAAGCCGCTGAAGGAACCAGGAAACAGGATTTACACAATTATCTCCAATCATACACCCAGTGTTACAACATTAAACTGTGAAATGTTGTTGTATGTGGCGCTATGCTAAAGTCTAGTGACGACGCTAATAAAAGCCTGTTGCGGTGCTTGCGTCACTCTTTTACCCCTCCTACCATTTCCTAAGGCCACTTGACCAGTGCGAACGTAAATAGCAAAACCGGTTTTACAGACTTTCAACAGTTTGCAATAAAGAAATCAATCAAAAGCAATTGAAATAGCTCAACACAATGGGTTTTCACTGTAAGTGACTCTGGAGAAGAGTGTCCGCTAAATTAATAAAATGTAAATGTAAATATGGCAAGTATCTTCAGTATTTAGTGGAACACACTTTAGCTGTTATGACCTGCTGCACATGAGATGAATCTTAGCCCATTCCTAATGAGCAATGGTCTCCAGTTCAGCAGTATTCTTGGGTTTGCATGCTGTTTGCGTGCTGTAACCCCCTTCTTCAAAACCTATCTATCTAAGTCAGGTGACTGTGATGGCAACTGTAGTATCTTTCAGGACTTCTTCTGCAACCAAGCTTTGGTGGAAATTGAGGTATGCTTGGGATCATTATACTGTTGGACAGTCCAAAGGCTTCAGCTTTCCACATAGATGGCATGATATTTTCTCCTAGGATTTGTTGATAATTCAATGAATCCATATTGCCTTCCACACACTGAGGCAAAGCAGCCCCAGAGCATCACTGAGCCACTACCATGCTTGACTGTGGGCACAATGTTCTTTTCAGCGTATGCAACATTCTTCTTCCTCCAGATATACTGCTACACCATCATGCTGAAAAGTTCCAGTTTTGTTTCATCGTTTCACAGAACAGAATCGAAAAACATTTGTGGCTTCTTTTGAGCATATTGGAGCCACTGCAACCATTGATTGCTTCCTTTTTCTATGCTTCCAACAGAGTCTCTGGGAACATTCAGTGGCTTCACTATCTTTTTGTATCCTGTTCTTTGTTTGTGAAGGGCAAAAAAGAGATAAGGTCCCCTAGGAGAGGTTTGAGAACAACTGTTTTAATAATAACTGATAAAGTCTAAATCTAAAAGTAACAAAATTCTAACATTATGCCCAATTATACAATTTAGCTCTACCCTAAACCCCAAGTTGCAAATAAGAATTTTCCTAAAATCATAAGGGGTCTGTTTTTTTCGTTTACTTTGTGAGGATTTCCGATCCCCACATTTACCAAAATACCTAGATTGTTAGTTCTCAAACCTGTCTTGGGGGAATCCTAGCCATCTCACACTTATGTTGTAGCCCTGAACTAGCTAACCTTATTCAAGCAGGTAAGGGCTTTAAAATTAGTTGAAAGATTGATTCCGGTGTGCTAGCTCTGGGATACATCAAATAAATGGCATGGTTGGGGGTCCCCAAGGAGAGGTTTGAGATCCACTAACCTAGATCACGTATACACACCCCATACACAACCACACATAAACACTGGATGGCAGTATACATTTGCTTTTCATTTAAAAACAAACTGAAACATATTAGTGAAAACCTGTAATGATTTTGAAAGATCTGTCTCTAAATAAAGACTTTGACAGATTCATAAGAAGGGTCTAGAACCATGGCAGTTTCTCTAGGAGGCCAAAGTAAGCCTGGCCTCCTCGTGAAAATATAAAACATAATTTAAAAGATAAAATAAATTAACCGTATGAATTATAAATTTACGGTTGGGTTTTCACTGATTTAGCAATTTCCCTTTTCAAAACATTCCATCTTCCTTAGCTGGTCAGCTAGCAGCTCTGGCAACAAGAATAATTTTGTGGAGCTAGGCAGCTAGCTAGTGCAAGCTTTTGACTAGTTTGATAATGCCATAGTAGAGCACCTAGCCTCTGAGAGAGATTAACATATAGAATGCCTAGACAAGATGCCTAGACACTAAACCAGTACTAATTTATGTTGAATCCGAGGTTGCAGCCATTGGTGAAATTGAAACTAATGCTATCTATTTGGGCCAATAGGAAATCAGTATTATGTTTTCTGTTGTGACATCATTCTCTGTATAAAAATGAATGTTTTCTGCAGTTAAAGTGTATGCTCCATTTCTACACATTCTCCTAAATTAAATTAGTTGAATTCCACCATGTCTGTTGTATTAATGTTTACATTTAATTGTCCCCACCAATAAATGCAATTAGTCTAAAGGTATTTTGTCATTGTTTTTACTTTCGGCTCCACAATGCGTTAACTCTCTCAAGCGCAGAGTTGCTCCTGAATATATATTAGATATATATATGTATGTTACCATGTGCTGCTGACATTTCGTGCCACCTGAAACTAAGTTGTTCCCTGGATTTGTCTTCAGTAAACCCACATTATTCTACATCAACCTGCCTGGGTCTTCCTCTCTCCACACCACACCTCATCATGACAGTAGGTTACAACAAAATCAAAAAAGAAATGCAGTGTTGTGAGACTTTGAATAATGTAAAGAAAATTAGGTAATTTTAATTTTAAAACAACACAATACTAATGTGTTCAGAAATCAAATCAATATTTGGTGGTAAAATAATAACAATAATTGGTCTTCATGCATCTTGACATGCTTTCCACCAGTCTTTCATTTTGATGTTTGCTGGCTTTATGCCACTCCTGGTGCAAAGATTCAATTACAGCAGCTCATTTTTGTATGATGGCTTGTGACCATACATCTTCTTCTTAGTCAAATTCCAGAGGTTTTCAATGGGGTTGTTTTAATAACAATTTGCAGTGGTCTCTTCCAGAGCTGTACAATAAACTCTTCAATTAAAAAAATGTACATTATCATCTATAGAATGATATAACACTTGACTAGATATCAGTTACTGACCATATTTAAGTCGGCAAAGACCAGGGGCCTTATTTATAAAACTTTGTGGTGGATTTGCGTCAGAAGTGGCGTACGGACGAAATATAGGACATGCGTATGCAAAGAAATATTCAGATTTTAAAAAACGTGCGCATGCACGTCCTACGCCGTTTTCCCTTTATAAATCACAATCAACTCGAAATGTGGCACAGCTTTTGCGGCTGCATGTCATGCACATAATTGCCCATAAATAGTCAGTGAAATGCACTGAAATTAAAATTAATTGATTGAGAAATCATGGCAAACAGAGAGAGGAAAACCAAAAAAAGAAACTTCACTCAATATAAAGTAGAAATGATTGTTGGCGAGGTGTAAAAGAGGAGGAAAATGTTATTTGGAGGGCACAGTGTGGCCATTACTAATGCCAAAAAAGCGTTGGAGTGGCAAAAGTTTGCAGACACTGTGAATGCAGCCTGAGAGTCGGACCATGGGCGAAATAAAAAAAATTGTCAGACATCAAAGTCGATGCCAAAAAGCGTCTAGCGCTATAACGCGAAAGTCTACCACGGTTGGGGGAAGATTAGTTAAATTATTGAGCAACATGTCTGCATCATTAACTATTTGATTATTGAAGGAATGAAAAAACTTACGATGAATGATAGCATTTTCTTTCTCATTCGGTGCCCTTATGGCAACATGAGTGCAGTCAATAGCACCGATACATTTGGGAAACCGGACATAGCGGAGGACTCATATGCGTCGCAGAGGACTCATTAGTCCTCCGTGGACTCATGAGTCGCCGAGGACTCATGAGTCCTCCGCGGACTCACGAGTCCTCGACAACTCATGAGTCCCATGGTCTGCGAGTCTGCAATGTTTACGGCTCTGAGTCTGCGGATCGGGAAGTTCCCATAACCTGTCTCGGACTGTCGCTCTGCTCACTCGGTTGCTTAAGTTGAATTGTAGAGTTGTGTTTGCCCATGAAAGTCAGTCAATTGCACGAATCAGCCGGCTATGTTGTCATGCGTGGATCTGTATCAGACGAGCGAGTGAAGTCTCCTCGAGTCAGGGTAAAGCAATTCCACAACAAAAGCGCTACTTTAATGTAGGCTAAATAGTTGTCTTTTTTCTTAGCATTTATTATTTGCACATTTTGCATGTTTGTTCCATTTTATAGTTGTTTTTGTAATTAATATATTTTATTGTTATATTTATTTTATATTGTTAAATTAATTTGGCTTTTTTTTCACCTATTATTATGACATTGCCTGTACTTGGCTAAATTATGTGTTTCTTTTTTTATGTATGCCTTTTTAATATAAGTGTTTGTCACTAAACTCTGGAATAGTGAATCTGCACCGTGTGAATCCACAGAACTTCCTACTAGTTTAGTGGTTAGAGAGAATGGGCTAGGACTGAGTTTCATTGGAGATTTGGCAATAATGACTCAATCCTTAAAATTAATCGAGTTTGCCAGGCCTACTCTGTACGTCTAGCCTGGCAAGCAAGACCCACATCAAGATGTTTAGTCTGGGAACTCACCATTGGCAGTGCTCAATCCGTGGGGCGGGATAAACGGTTGTCTTTCAAATTCCCTATGCACGCAATAGGATAGCGTACAACCAACCAGAGCAACGAAGTGTCCGGTCGGAAAAATTCCGAACACATCTTCGTTTTGTAAGAATGACTTCAGTGCCGTTCTTTGTTATTTTCTTAAAGAAAAGATTAACTCCAAGTCTACCAGAGTCGCGGCCAAAGCCGATTCGAAAGACCGCTGTTCGCCACACCAGCAACCATTTCTTTGTTTTCCCATAATTACGTTAAGCCCACCCACCGATTCTATACACGTTGTGATTGGCCTGACCAGAATTTGTTTTTTCAGGCTCGCAAGTCAACGGAGAGTTGTTAGACTGACCCTAGCTGCAAATTATATTTGCTGCCGCTAGGGTGCGTCTAGATTTCTAGGATAGTGTACGTCTTCTTTTGTGCGTACGCCACGTTTATAAATGAAGCACCTGGAGACCTTGCCCATATGACTTAAAGGGATTATTTTAACATTGGCAAAGCCATAACACAGCGAGGGAGGAGAACCACATGAAACTATCCAACTACATATTTTTTCTAACAGGGTAGTAAAAGTATAGCTGGCTAATATGAGCTGTAATGCTGTAGGCTAACATTACTGTTTTGCAGTCAATACTAATCAGCTGATTGTCTCACCAACTTAACCAGCATATTTCTCCCCACTACATATTTTACACAGCTGACAAGGGAAAAGTCACTTCTCACAGTGTTTATGGCTAACTTCTAGATAATGCTAACATTGTCAAACAACAGTTTTCATATGCATTGCTATAGTTGGAATACCTTACCTGTCCAGCAGAAAACAGGCAACTTCAGCGTCACTTTGAAAACATTTTTCCCTCATTAGAGCCTTCCATTTGGGAAAAGCCACACTGATGTTTACCCATGATTTCTGCCTGCGTCGCTCCCGTATTCGTCTGGCTTCATCATGCTTTCGCTACTTCGAAGCAGATTCACCCTCCATCGGCTCTTGTGCTAAATAATAGCTGTGGTCCTCCATTTGTCCAAAATTCTACTTCTAATAAAGGACAGCTTCTACTACTACCTAATAGTTAGAAATGTAAATCTTCTGCTTCTTCTGCTGCTTCTTTTTCTGCTGCTTCTTTTTCAAGGAAGTGATGAAACACGCTCTGTAGCGCTGTTTGTTTGCTGTCGGCTACGGTAGAAACATGACAACAAAATAGAAGGGGGTGCCCGTGGTTATGTAGATATTGTAATGACCTCGCTAATAATTACGACAAATTGTTTTTTTGGGGGAAAAAACACGTTTTGGAATGTTGAATTGTATGTCTTCGACAATCGACTAGTGTGGACTTCACTGGAACATGGGAAATAAACTGAGATATGTACACAAACTTATTTGTTCAAACTCGCTGTGTTTATTATAAGGAATCAGTGCAAATGGATATGGACTAGTAATGACATTTTGAATATGTTTAGTGGCTCAAAGCACGCTTTTTAACTTGCCCCGTAAATGCATAATGGTTGTCTATTGGCACCAAAAGGTAAACACAGTTTTGGCAATACAGATTGTTTGAGTTATTAACGCTACGGACAGCACTTCCGATTTGCAAACAACAGAGCTACGTTTTGAAATCGCCCAGAGTTCTCTTTTAAGCTATTGTTTGGCCATAGCTTACGCCACATTAGACTAAATAAATCAATGTCTTGCCACACAGGTACAGCAAGAACAAAAGAGACAGACCCAAAGATGAGCAAGAACATATCCTGTTAGACCCAGCCCCCTAACTAACTCATTTTGCCCTCCACCAATCACATCTGGACATCTGTCCCCCACTGTCAACAATGGTGAAAAGCAACTCCAGCAACTTCCCCAACACACAAACCGGTAATTAATTCTGTGAACCTGACAAATAAATCTAATAGAACTCTAAGCAACACACATAACCTGGAGGGTTGCTACAATATAAATGGCTCTAAGGTAATAAAAACATAATGGTTCATTATGTAATGAATACCACTGAAAACATAGTTATGGATCTTATATTGCATTTCTGTCAATAGATCCTCAGAAATATTACACACTGAACTTTTAATTTAATTACTTTCGATCAACAGCTTTTTTTGTGTCGGTGGATAGGTTAGTAATATGGTTTGTAACATTTTTTAACCTAATATTCAAATAATTTTGTAGGGCCCCTATCAGTCATGGTCCCTTTGAATCATCCTAATGAGTGAGGAACTTCAAGTGACCATCACCCACCTTCCTTGGTCCTCCACTGGAGCTTCAGCCAGGTAGGCTACAGTAATTGTAGGCTATACGTTCTTAACTCGTTATCTTGTTATCTCACATTTTCACAGGAAATGTGTTGTACATAATTCCTGCTATAAGGTAGAAACTGGTGCAGAACTCTTATTAATTTTGTTGGAGGTGCTGAACAGATAACTAGATATTGGATACTATTAGAAAGTCACACATTCCAGGCTTACTCCAACCACTAATGTAATGCGTTGAGCAGGGAGTAGTCGAGAGGCAAGTTCAAAGGCAAATTAATTATTTAACAATAACAGGAATAAAATGTACTCATTTACTAGCCAGCGGGACTGGTGGATAAGGAGCCGCTAGCCGGCTAGGGTGCCTAGGTAGAGGGTACTGCTCCCTGTCGTCGTCTTCCTCAGAGTACAGTTCCAGGTCCTCCTGAAGATATCTCTATCCTTAGACAATCCCTTGGATGATGATGACATAATGGATATAACAGTCCGTGTGAACACAGAACCATAAAACAGAGTCGGTGGCAAAGAAGCAACCTACTTTGCGGAGGCTGTGACAGTCAAAGATCTATAATGGAAACACTCAACCCTAGTAACCACATTAGCATATGTGACTGGTGTCACACTGGGATCAGGGTAAAGCACCAATGGAAATGCAATATAATAAATGTGCCATTTAGTGCTCTTGACAGTGACCTGGTTAAGGGTGAGGGGCCCTGTCACTTCCTGCAAATGGAATGCAGACAATTGATGCTATCATTGTGATTACCTTATTATGATGAGAGTAATAGAGATAATGAAGTGATTGACATATTATATTTATAACAATAATACGATTTCCATAACGAAAACGTTTTTACAGCAGCAATAAATCACTTCACATCAGTTGCATGAGATTCCCCCCCCCCCCATGAACACACGCATGTGTCAGCAGTCAGCCTATGAGCTTTAACCCCACCACAATCAGTGTCACTTCTTCAAACCACACGACAAACAGGTCACTTCAAAGCTGCTGCTTTACCTTCTGATTGTATAGGTGTCACTTCCTGTCCACTGCTCAGGCACAACGATGAACACCACACCAACCACATTTAGGACAACTTAGCTACTGGGTCTGACATACCAGTTATTTAGTGACATGAATGTGTATTTGTATGGATATCTTTGCTCTTTCCCATATTTCAATGGTATTAGTTAATTTACCATACATGTTTTAACTTGGAGACTGTTTATATGAAATCTCTTTATTAGTCTATGAGATGGAAAACGGGGGCAGGAAGGATCCCTTTGCTGTATTGATACAATGTTCTGTGCCCAGGGGGAACTCTGTTAGTTACAAACCTGATTGTTCAGCACTCCAAACATTGCATAGAAATAGAAATATATCTTCTTGAAACCTAGTACTGTCAGAAAAATGGTTTAAATTGACATTTAAATAGTTTACACTATTAAACTATTGGAATTTAATGGAATTTACTTTTTCAATCATATGGAATGCAGATAACCTTATCTTATACTTTTCATGGAACAGACATGAATTTGGGTGGATCATAAATGTGTCACTTCAAATATTTTATATTTTCATTCAATGGCCTTAATTGCACAGCAGTTGAAAATATACATCACAATTTTAAGTTAATAGTCCATCATATTGCCAGGAGTTCAGGTTTATTAATTTAGCAAATAAGCTAATAACAATTATAAAATATAGCCACAAGTGGCGATTTGCGATTATAACCCTTGTTTTTCAATAGCAACTTCAAAGTAATTTCACACATGTGGTTCAACATTTTTATAAAACATATCCTACAAGTTTTGTTACAATTGGACAAACATTTTATGATCTATAGCTTCATTTGTGCCATTCCACATGCAGTTATTATACATTTAAAACGCCTTCTAATGGTCAATTTGAATAAAACTTGCAGGGCGTGGCTCAGTAATTTATGAAGAGTTATCTTGAGAGATTTGTCATGATTGGAGAATGAATATGCGATTAATAATAAAATTTGTGTAATGCAATTCCCCTATCTTGCGCTTGTAGCGCTCCCTAGTGGTGTATGTATAATGAAACTGTCTGGGTATATCTGGGGAACTTATCTAAACATATCCTGTGAGTTTTGTGATGATTGGCCATACGGTTGCTGATTTGTATTCATTTATGTCCAGAGCCACGCTCCTTTCGAAGTTCATTGGTCAATAACTTGAAAAGTAATTGAGATATGAACATGTTTCATACAACATTTAATAAGCTTAGTCCAATGATGTTTCACAGAAAATTGCATTACATTTTTTAGGTATTTCATTTCTTAAACATGTACATTTTCATTCAAATTCTGTAACTAAATAGGTGCCTACATGAAGAGAATCAATGTGTCTAACAGAGGAATTCAATGGAATTACAATCACTATTTACATCATAAGGAAAAAACTGTATTGATGTATGATCCAAATGGAGCAATTACAGTGTACAACAAGGATAAATTGAATTTACCTTAAATAATTTTTGTAGTGCCCATAGTTTTGAAACCTTCAGGAAATATTTCAGATAAATACAGTTGTGCTCAAAGGTTTGCATACCTCTGGAAAGTTGGTAATAGATGTACCATTTTTAAAGAAAACATGAGTGAGCAGGCTTATCATGTATGTTGATTTCACCATCCAATGGAACAGAAAATATTTGCGAGACTTTTCTCATCTGCAAATTCCCAGAGAGCATCATAACTCCCCTGAAGGCGTTATCATTATGATCACACTGTTGTTTTGTTCATCTGCATTTGATGTATTGATCCTTTTACTTACATAATCATGTACATTTATTTTCCTCATGGGATGTAAATTAAACTGTAGGTCATAACAGAATGGCACAGTCATAAAAGAAAACATAGCATCAAAGAAAATAATGAAATGGCCCTTGTTCAAAAGTCTGCATACCATCAGTTCTCAATACAGTGTAATCCCCCCTTTAGCAAAAATGACAGCATTCAGTCATTTGTGATAGTTGTCTGTGAGGCCCTGAATTCTTGCAGGAGGTATAGCTGCCCATTCAGCTTGGCAAAATGCATCCAGGTCATGCAAAGTCTGGTCGTCTTGCATGAACCGCATGTTTGAGACCTACCCAGAGTGACTCGATGATATTAAGGATAGGAGACTATGATGGCCACTGGAAAAGATTCATATTTTTCTGCTGTAACCACTGGAGGGTAAACTTGGCCTTGTTCTTAGGGTCATTAACGTGCTAGAAAGTCCAAGTGCGTCCCATGTGCAGCTTTCGTGCAGAATAATATCAATTTAATCAAGGTTCCTGTGCCTTTAGAGCTCACACACACCCAAATACCATGCGGATGGTATTCTTTTCACAATAGGCCTTGTTGACCCCTCTCCAAACATAGTTCTTATGGTTGTGTCAATAAAGCTCTATTTTGGTCTCATCACTCCAAATTACAGTGTGTCAGAAGCTGTGAAGTGTGTCAAGGTTGCACTGGCACAGTTAAGGCTTATTTCTGGCAACTTGACCACGCAGCTCATTTTTGTTCAAGTATCGTCGTATTGTGCTCCTTGAAACAACCACACCGCCTTTTTCCAGAGCAGCCTGTGTCTCCCAAGGTTACCTGTTTTTTTTGTATACCAAACAATTAGTCTGGCAGTTTTAGCTGAAATCTTTCTTGGTCTACCTGAATTTGGGTTGGTATGAAGAGATCCTTAAATCTTCCACTTCATAAATAGGTGATTGAACAGTACTGACTGGCATTTGCAAGGCTTTGGATATCTTTTATATCTTTTTCCATCTTTATGCAGTTCCAGTACCTTATTACACAGGTCTTTTGACACTTATTTTCTTCTCCCCATGGCTAAGTCTTTAGCCTGCTTATTGCATCCACGTGAGAGCTAACAAACTCATTGTCTATTTATACACAGACATTAATTGCAATTTAAAATGCCACAGGTCTGGGAAATTAATCTTTCATTGCCATTTTACACTGTGTGTGTCACCTTGTGTGTCTGTAACAAGGCCAAAAATTCAAGGGTATGTAAACATTTGATCATTGCCATTTGGATGATTTCTGTTATCAGTATGGTTTACCAAGGAGCCAAATATCTATGTTATAATGAATGACTTCATATGATCACTATCCTTACACAACAGTCAGCTTTTTTGAATGAACAGTCATATTGTCAATATAAATGCAGACTTTTCAAAATTTCTGCCAGGATCTGTGAAATTATGAGCACAACTGTATCTATCATACAATTCAATTAAATGTTTTGTGTTTGAGAAAGAAAAGTATACAGCGCCCCCTTATGTTTGAGCCCACGACATGACTCTTGTTGGTGTTGTTTATTTATTCACAATATATTTAAACTAATTTCATCAAAGCAACTATCTTAAAAAATTGTCTTTCTTTGTCTTAACTGTCACATGCCACTGTTACCAAAATGACTTGCAGACCTGAGAAACTAACTTAACACATTCAACATTTTATTTATTATAATACATTTTGCTTGGTCCACTCTTCTTTCAGTTGTTATACCTCCGAATATCTGAAACTGTCATGTAAACCGGTAAGGACTTAAAGAGTAGAGAACAAATTTATTATAAACTGGAAAGCAATGTATTTCAAAGTGTGTGAATTATGTGTAGCTGATTTGATTTACTACATCCTATACATGTATGACCAATGACCAATTATAGTAATATATATACATACCTCTGTTTGTTCTGCAGGATGCCAAAGTCACAATCAGGATAAACAGCAAAAGCCAGCCAGTTATACCCAGGAGTCTGTAAATCCACACTGTGATGTAACACAGCACACCAAGTTCTGAGGATATTATATGTGAAGGTTTACAAGTGTTATATATATATAAAGTAAAATTATTAAACAATAATATTAAACAAATATGAATAATGAATGAATGATTACAGCTCTGGAAAAGAATTAAGAGAGCACTGCAAAATGTTCTCTGGTTTTACTGGCAGTTACTATACAGAATAGTTAGGAGTTTGGATAAAACACATTTTTTGATTTATTCCATGAACTACTGATAACATTTCTCCCAACTTCTAAATAAATGTATTGTCATTCAGATTTTATTTATTTATTACATTTATTTGCAGAAAATGACAACTGGTCAAAATAATGAAAAAGATGCAGTGTTGTCAGACCTCAAATAATATGGAGGACCAAGTCTGCCAAAATAATAAATAAATATATGCATCAACAATATTTATACAGAAAAATATACATATTTTCACTATTTATTTATTTCCATAATCATTTATTTCTGTATTTATTTATTTTTATATTAATTTATTTTAATATGCTTTTATCTCAGTATTTATTTATTTCTGCATATATTTATGTCTGTATTTCCACATCCTTAAGCTAATGAGGGGGCTGTCAAAATATCTCACTGTGTCACATTTTGGCCATTAGTTGATCGGTATCAGTGTGTGAAGATCGACTTTACATGCCTAGATTGCTATGACCACATTAGTAGGCTTCATAAATGGCTACATACAGGCTCTTGCCATAGATTTGAGAGTCTTGGCTAACCTAGCTGAAAAATTCTAGCTTTGATTATCTACTTTTTGCGTGGAGGGTCTGGCTGAATGTTTATTGCAGTAATCAGCATCTAATGGCCTACAGTGAGATGAATGGGAGAGTGACGTGGGTCCCTGTTTTTGTGTTGCTGGCAATACTGCCTCAAGTGCCTGAGGATTTGAGGCTATATTTGGATTGAACACATCCTAGTGAACATTTATCCATAGTACATGATTTGGCATGAGCTAAAGTTTTGGTGTTATAGAGCAATCTTCTTAGGCAAGCATGGTATGTATAATGTATGCATAACCATTGTTTTTTAAAACGTTTTTAAATATGTGGAAAAATATAAATATAACTCAATCTTTCTACATGCTTAAAACATCATAAAATCAGCCTTTGTTTAGAGTTCACTAACCTAATTAAAGAATTATACAATTTGATATCTATTAACCTTCAGGCTTTTATTTTGAAATTTCTCATTATACCAAACATATTACATCATCTGAAGTGATGCTAGCAGAATACTAGTGGGCTAATTTACAAAGTGGTGGGGCTCAAATCAACATCTGAATTTCAATGTGAATACATACACAGTAGAATAGAGCATAACAACATTCCCAGTAGCTAGAAATACCACGCTGGACTGACTTTTTTTAACACACAAAATTACATC
>JACXGM010005114.1:0-10342 GCA_016801145.1 Umbra pygmaea
AAGAATGCTTTCAGCACCTTGTTGAATCAATGCCACGTAGAATTAAAGCAGTTCTGAAGGCGAAAGGGGGTCAAACATAGTATTAGCATGGTGTTCCTAATAATCCTTTAGGTGAGTGTACATACACACAAACAGATACACACCAGGAAGGAACATCCTCAGATCCAAGCCTTCAGAGCTTTAGCACCAAACAATATTTTTTTTCCCTTTACAGCCCTGATGTGTCATAATTAACATATAAGGTCATATATTTTAAAATACGGTTTCTTGTATATATGACCATACTGTATATTAGATTTCCGTATGGGGTTTTTTGGGCTGAAGTTTGCTCTGCACATTGTGTATCTCACAGCTGGGATTGTTTCAACTGAGTGGTCGAGGCTAAAACCAATGGTCACCTGGTTTCTGGTTGGTATAATCCTCATCGCAGCACTTCTCCTCTGGTCCTCTGTGTGTGCTTGTGTGTGTGTGTGTGTGTGTGTGTGTGTGTGTGTGTGTGTGTGTGTGTGTGTGTGTGTGTGTGTGTGTGTGTGTGTGTGTGTGTGTGTGTGTGTGTGTGTCAGAAGTGTGTCTGCATTTGTGTATGTGCCTTGGTGTGTACGTGTTGTGAATGCGTCTGTGTGTATGTATGTGTGTGAGCGTATATCTCGTGAGTTTCCATTCTACTCGTCTATCTATACCCCTCTGCTGGCCTGGCATGACGCGCAGAGTAACTTGAATAACATTCCACACACACACACACACACACACTCAGTGTTTGGCAACAAACACTCAAGGTCACGTCGCTGTACACTGAAATGGCTCAGGTTGGCATGTGTGTGTGAGTGGGGGTTTGTGCATGGCTGTGTGAGTTTGTCCGTGTGTGCATGTGTGGCCGTGTAAACAATTACATTTGTTTCCATAAGCTTATTGTAAAAGGTGTCACTCCGGATCTTAGGTCATCACATCATGTTTCTCCACAGTGATAGGCCAGTAGCTGTGGTCATTACACCAATCAAAATGTTTTGTCTAAGAGATGCAAACATAGGCACCCAACCAATTTTTTTCCACATCGACTGTCTTTTTGCAAACTATGTTGCAACATGGTTTGTGGAATGAATCAGGATCCCACATCATGTTGGTTGCCTGAACCTGGTCTTTCAGAGCTTTAACCCGGGACAATTTTTATCAGCTTTGGTGTTCATTTTTTGGCACAGTCCACAGTAGTTAAACCCCAGGGGGGGCTGCTGGTCTTTCAAAGAGGAAAGAAGAGAAGCTCATTTTTGGCTTACATAATAAAAATTGTGCATTTATTTTTAAGTAAATTCAGCCCTATTCCTTTTCAAGAAAATGCACTTGTGACCCTGTTGTACCAACTAGGCGTCTTTTCCAGTGACTTGACCAATGTCCTCTCAATGGCCAGCAGAGCTAGGCTGCTTAAACGGCCTTGGCCTATTGTGTTACAGGTGTAGGACTTAAGCCGCTTTCAATAGAAGAAGCTCCTTTCTAAGCTCCTTTCTAAGCTCCTTTCTAAGCTCCTTTCTAAGCTCCTTTTTAAGCTCCTTTCTAAGCTCCTTTCTAAGCTCTTTTCTAAGCTCCTTTCTAAGCTCCTTTCTAAGCTCCTTTCTAAGTTCCTTTCTAAGCTCCTTTTCTGCAGATGTAGTTTTAATTGTTGCCACTAATGAGAACAGTATATAAAGCTCAGGCATTGCACTGTCCAACTCCATGTCTTTTAGGAACACCAAGTAATCACCAAGTAATTGCCAAGGAAATACCAAGAAATATGTTGCAGCAGTTTGTATTTCGACTACACTTGCAAAATCTGCGATGGGACTCGAAGAGCTTCGGCAAATTTTTATAGTACAAAATCGCTGTCAATCAAAAGGAGATGCAGTCTTTTGACAGACCCTCCAATCTTCACGCAGAGCCTGGAGTCCAGGTCAGCCCACTCCTCCATTCACGCCCAGAGACGCTGAGCATCCGTGGGCAGGACATAATCACAGCATTTATCCAATGACCATCTAGTTTCGAAGCACTGAAGAAAACTGTTCAAAGCAGCCCCATTGAAGTCCATGGAAGCCAGATTTCAACAGGGAAATGTGACGCCATGGGAATGTATGAGAATGAAATTGAGTCAGTCGACCTGCTATATGTAGCTGATTCTGAACAAACCGTCTTTGAGAAAACATTGGAATAATAATATTTTCACATTTTAGGGGAAGCCCAGCTTGCAGTATTAAAGAAATAGCACCTGGTAAACCCCCCCCCCACACACACACACACACACACACACACACACACACACACACACACACACACACACACACACACACACACACACACACACGCAAGTTACGAAAGAAATAGAGAAAGCATATCTATTGAAAAAGAAGACTGTGAGAGTTTAATATTTTTGTTTTTCATTTTTTAGGCCAGCCATGCTGTGTGATACGTGTGAAAACACTGAGAGTCAAGGATGGTGGTTGAAGGATGATGTTTTTGGTCCAAGAAGACCTAATTACATGTGTGCCGGAGAAGACATGAAGAATTTACTGACTAAAGAACATACATTCAAACTTCCTCTGACTGATAACCTTTAAATTCGTTTATTCGTTTAAAATCATTTTTGCAAAAAATAAACTATGCAGTGCATTTTTACACACAAATACATAAACTGTTGCATCCTGAAACATTACTAGCAAAGAAGCAAACAGCTCAGAAGTTTGCATACCCCTGGAGAATTAGTAATAGATGTACTAATATAAGAAGACAAGAATGAGCAGGATAAACATTTT
Organism: Umbra pygmaea; assembly: GCA_016801145.1. Lineage (NCBI taxonomy): Eukaryota > Metazoa > Chordata > Actinopteri > Esociformes > Umbridae > Umbra > Umbra pygmaea. Next base: position 2,775 of record JACXGM010005114.1, read on the forward strand.
GTTTTCATTTTCTCATGGGATTCATATTCAACTGTAGGTCATAATAGAATGTCATAATCATAAAACAAAACATGGCAACAAAGAAAATAATGAAATGACCCTTTTCAAAAGTCTGCATTCCCTCAGTTCTCAATATGGTGTATTGCTCCCTTTAGGATCAATAACAGCGTGCAGTCATTTAAGATAGTTGTTTATGAGGCCCTGAATTCTTACAGGTGGTATAGCGCCCATTCGTGTTGGCAAAATGCCTCCAGGTCATGCAAAGTCTTTGGTCGTCTTACATGAACTGTTTGAGATCCCCAGAGTGGCTTGATTATATTAATGTCCGTAGAGTATGATTACCATTCCTGAACCTTTTTTCTGCTCAAACCATTGGAAAGTCAACTTGACATTGTGCTTAGTGTCCTTGTCATGCTGGAAAGTCCAAGAGTGTCCTATGAGCAGCTTTCATCCAGACGAATGCAAATTGTCTGACAGTATTGTCTGATAACATGCTGCATCCATCTTGCCATCAATTTTCAGAAGGATCACCATGGCTTTAGAGCTCACACACCCCTGAAACATAAGTGATGTCCCTTATACTGTATCTGTTAATATATTATAAAAGTGTTTTGAAAGATTAAAATGAGCAATTTTGAAATACAAAAATGATGTAGGTTAGATTCATCGTATCCAAAAAATAAACTCATATTTGAATTCCCGATGAAAAATATACATAATTTAGACACCCCTCTTGTTAGGATTTCCTTCAGATTCATGTTAGCACCTGAGTATGATCCACCCTAATAAGAAGTCCTTAAACTGAAGGTGTCCTGCTGTTTACAAAATAAAAAACGGTAATGGCAGAGCATGGGATAATTCAACTTTATATCAATTTTGAAATGTTTCAGTTTTGTCCCAATAAATTGACCTTGTAATGGCCCATTGGCCTTCTGTGTCTGTTGCTGGATACTGTATAACTCCCATAGACTGATAAGTTGTGAAACAGCTGAAGGAAAGAACAACAAGTGTGTTTGTTTGTGTGTGTGTGCAACAAAAATATGTATTAATGTATGTTGAAACCTTTCTTATAATGTTTATGGATTACATGTTTTTCTTATACATTTCATATCATGTTTTTGCATGAAAGTGGCCAATACCAGGTACAAATTATTTTTTTCATAAGAGTCAAAACATAAAAATACATTTTATTTGTATGATTCTTTTCCATAAGCCAACCAGCAAGTCATCCAACATGCTAACCAACTTGTCTTGTGTTGGAACAGGTTGAACTGTGAGTCTGGTTGGACTATGGCTTTAAAACACATTTACTCAAAGGAGTGCACATTCTCGGGCCAACAACCTTCCACAAAGACGTTTTTGTGTGTGATGAGGAAAGGCAGTCATGTCCAACATCCACCTCACCTACCCCAGACATTTCTCAGACAACCCTTTGATAAACACACACTGTTACTGCCATGGCCAAAACTAGAACACCAATGACAATATACTGGTCACTATACTTCGCTATACTGCAAAAAGCAGAAGCAGTGCTCTCAAATACTAGCAAATACTGCAGAAGTTTACACACATCTGTGTACAAAATCCTAAAGATTTACTGTATCTATGTAAACCTACTGGAGTTCTACTCTATGTTGGTTTTGTGTGGAATCTTCTCAGTTTTTCTCTATTGCGTTTTGTGTGTAGTTAATTGCTGCCTAGGCTACACTTTTTCCACATTTTGTTATGTTACACCCTTATTCCAAAATGGATTTAAATTCATTATTTCCCTCAAAAGTTTTCCCACAAACAATACTCCATAATGACAATGTGAAAGAAGTGCGTTTGAAATCTTAGAAAATGTATTAAAAATAAAAAACAAAAAAAGCACTTTTTATTTTTATTTTTTTCACAGCCTCTGCTCAAAACTTTGTTGAAGCAACTTTGGCAGCAATTACGACCTCAAGTCTTTTTGAGTATGATGCTACTAGCTTGGCACATCTATTTTTGGGCAGTTTATTCCATTCTTCATTGCAGGATCTCTCAAACTCCATCAGGTTGGATGGGGAGCGTCGGTGCACAGCCATTTTCAGATCTCTCCAGAGATGTTCAATCGGGTTCAAGTCTGGGCTCTGGGCCACTCAAGGACATTCACAGAGTTGTCCTATAGCCACTCCTGTGTTATATTGGCTGTGTGCTTAGGGTCGTTGTCCTGTTGGAAGATGAAACTTTGCCCCAGTTTGAGGTCCAGAGTGCTCTGGAGCAGGTTTTCAGCAAGGATGTCTCTGTACATTTCTGCATTAATCTTTCCCTCGATCTTGACTAGTCTCCCAGTTCCTTCCACTGAAAAACATGCCCACAGCATGATGCTGCCACCACCATGCTTCACTGTAGGGATGGTTTTGGCCAGGTGATGAGTGGTGCCTGGTTTCCTCTAGACATTATGCTTGCCATTCAGGCCATAGTGTTTTGTTTCTCATGGTCTGAGAGTCCTTTTGGCAAACTCCAGGCGGGCTCTCATGTGCCTTTTTACTGAGGAGTGGCTCCAATCAGGAAACTTTACCAAATAGGCCTGATTGGTGGAGTGCTGCAGAGATGTTTTTTCTTCTGGAAGGTTCTTCTCTCGCCACAGAGAAATGCTGGAGCTCTGTCAGAGTAACCTTCAGTTCTTGGTCACGTCCCTGACTAAGGCCCTTCTCCCCCGGTCACTCAGTTTGGCCAGACGGCCAGCTCTAGGAAGTGTGCTGGTGGTTCTAAACATTCCATTTACGGATGATGGAGGCCACTGTGCTCATTGGGACCTTCAATGCTGCAGATATTTTTCTGTACCCTTCCCCAGATCTGTGCCTCTATACAATCCAGTCTCGGAGGTCTACAGACAATTCCTTGGACTTCATGGCTCAGTTTGTGCTCTGACATGCACTGTTAACTGTGGGACCTTATAGGCATCAGTTATTGAAAGAAATGGCTAAGTTATAAGCTATATCTGGAAGATATCCTCTAATTTCTCTGGTGCGCACTTGATACTTGGGAGGGCATGAGATCTGCCCTTCCTGGTTACATTTAGCTGTTCCTGCACACAGACCATTGGGTTGTCTTACAGATGTAGTTTCTACTTGATGACTCCTGCTGTCACCAGGATTGTGGTAAAGTGTGAAGAGGATTCAGTAGGCCTTAATAAGGAAAGGGCCCTTGAATTTAAATAATGAATGAGTTATGATATTGGGGGGGGGGGCTACAGGTTTTTTTTAAAGGGCCCAGAAATCTCAGCTATGCCACTGGCTATCACTGACCACAGACCACCTGGTCATCCATGCCCAAGTCCACCTGGTTGTGCTACTGTTCGGATTCTGCCGAAGGACTCTGGCCAATGTATTCTCACCTGTATTTATACAACCGCTGGTCATCTGATGGTGCATATACAGTATCTCACAAACGTGAGTACACCCCTCATATATTTGTAAATATTTTATTATAACTTTTCATGTGACAACACTGAAGAAATGGTACTTAACTACAATGTAAAGTAATGAGTGTACAGCTTGTATAACCGTGTCAAGTTGCCGCCCCTCAAAATAACTCAACACACAGCCATTAATGTCTAAACCACTGGCAAGAAAAGTGAGTACACCCCTAAGTGAAAATGTCCAAATTGGGCCCAAAGTGTCAATATTTTTGTGGCCACCATTATTTTCCAGCACTGCCCTAACCCTCTTGGGCATGGAGTTCACCAGAGCTAATGTGGTGTACTCACTTTCGTGAGATACTGTAAGTTCATGAAAACTGTGACTTTAAACGGTCATATACTCTTATAATCTCCCCCTGGCACAGCCCCTAGAGGACAGGCCAACTGTCTAAGTCTGGCTCCCCTGTATGAGCACTTTGTGACAACTATTGAATTGTATTTATTGATATAAGGATCTATTAAATAAGGCTACAATCAACTTCCAATAGTAAAACTGAATTAGATACATTTGGAACAGTTACTATAGTAATTTACATACCGATAAGTAACAGTTGTTTTACACGATAACTAATCAATTCCAGGAATGGAATAAATGCACAATATCCATATTTCTATTTAAATGGGTAGGCTTGAAGAGGTGGTGAGAGAAAAAAGGGGCGTGGTCATACTACTACAACGACTAAGATCATAGACGTATCGTCAGTTTTAGAACTCTAACTCACATGGTGTTATCGATCTAACTATTGCCTTGCGATTCAAAAATCCTATTTTTTTAGATACACTTTTCTTTATTATTGAGTTTTTCAACGTATTTGTCGATTGAGTAACATGGCAAAAGGAGGCGAACAATATTCTAACACCGGCTTGTTAACCCATAAACCGGTATGCAAAAATGAGATGAAATTAGCTGGGAAGGTAAGTTTTCATAAATTATATGTTTTCATATACATGTAAATCCTATAGATTGTGAATTTAACGGGAAACAGACCATTTTGAATTAAAATTCCTAAGGCGGGGGTTTGGTCTCTTGTGAGACGGCGTGTTGCACACTTTCGGCGCTTATTCGAATTAAACATTTTACCGTGTTAATATATTGGAACAAATCTAGTTTCTTGTTGATTTTGTTAAATGAGCAATAAAATTGTCCGTTTTTAATTGCATCCAGCTTAATGACAGCTACCACGGTTTAACGACATTTCGCTAGATGTGAGGCGAGCAACAAGCACCGGCTTTTCTCACCATTCATTTAAATTAGGCGCTTCATATCTCAAATAGGATTGATCGGCGTTATCCTCTCCGGTTTGTCGATTGTTACAGCTCTTTGAGAGGAGCGTGCATATGAAACGATTACAGCTAGTTATGTTGTACTTTCTAGTATATAATACGAAATGTAGGATATATGATTGGAATTACACGTGTAACGCAGCGCAACCAATGCGACGTGTCATTTATCCGGGACTAGAACTGCAGGCTGTACATTCCGGAAAATAAATGACCGCTTCCTAAAGTCTATTTTCATAGTTCATCAAAACTAAGCCTATCCTCGTGTTATCTATAGTAGGTATAGTAATTGATAATTTAATGCTTAGGCTATATATAAATTAAAGTAGCAAATAAACGAGTAATGAACACTAATCACTAGACCTTTGTTGATAGCCCTAATTGTTTTATGCCCTCTGACAACCCATGAAGCGTTTCAACTAGCTACTGTATCACTGTACAATAATAAGTGATAATAAGATTAACATTTTGAAAAGCGGGCGGTCGGTGCGTAATATGCAGGACCACTTCAATACGCACAACATAAACTTGAATTTATTTCATGCCACGTCTTCATTCATTATTCTAACATCAAACGCAAGTAGGAAGATTATGAATTCACAACACGAACTTGATATATCAACTGCGTTTCAGTCTCGTTTAATGTGCATTGTTACTAGGTGAGGCGGTGGGGGATGGTGGCCTGGTATGTTCCTTTATGCCGTACTATGGGTATTTTGGGACGGGTACAGATCAGGGAACTATGGGGGCGGTGGCTTGTAATCTCCAGCCTTGGATAAACCGACGGGGTTAAATAAACGTTAAGGATGTACAATTTAACATGAGGAACAATAACTGGTTGGTTGGTCACGTCAATAAACAAGTGGGCATATTTCTACAGGCTGTAGAAATAGCAGATGTAGACGTGGAGATAAGCGAGATTTTCGTTGACGTGTTGATGACGCAACGTATGATGCCCACATTCCATATAAAGTTTTCCAATACATTTCTATCCCTCCTTTTAAAGGGTAGCCTTTATCCACAGTGTTTTGCGTAGCTGCGTGTGTAGAATGAGACCCCAACTATATTAAGAACAAGACCTTCTTGGGACCACGTTTTTCCTAAATGTATTTCCACTGTACACTACCACGTGTTTGACCCCCATATTCACGGTGTTATATCTGTGCAAGTGATAGCGTAAAGGTGCTAATTTTGCTACCTTTAGTTATATCCGGCTAAAGAGCAGCTCTCATTTCAGTTCAGGAGATCAATTTGTCATCTAAACACATCGCTTTAGTTAGCTCATACATAAATATTTTTCACGAGGTGTGTGGAGAAAAGAGCCATTTCATTGGCTATGAAGAGGACAGGAGAGGCGAGTGGGTGTTTCCCACTGACAGCCGTTTGGATTTAGAGGTGTGCCCGAAGCAAACTGGCACAGATCCCTGCAACTGAAAACCATAGAAAATTGAGACTCCTGTGAACAGACACTTTGATATTGTTTCTTTGACGTAAACCGATCTGCCTCACAAATGCCACTCTGTTTGCTATGTAGCACACTCCTTTCCACCTGGTAAAGAAAGGAGTGTGCCTCGTGAAGAATAGATAGACATTTGTGTGGCAGGTCGAGTGGTGTGCACTGTTGTGGGAAAGGTCCCAGACTAAAGCCTGTGACGGCAGAGGATGTAAGAGTTACGCTGTTCACACAGTTTCCGGGCCGGTCTAGTTGCATAACAACGCACTGACTTATGCCAACACCAGTCGTCAGGATACTGCTGTGTTCCGGATGGTTCTGTCTCCCAACAGACACTGGGGTATCTGTCAGACTGTTGACTCTGCAACCAGAACTTTATATCATCCCATTGTTCTAAGATCTCTAGAGGTGCAAGAGGAGAGATGTGGGAACGTGGATGGAAAGACGGATTGACAGAGGGGGGTGGGGTGAGAGGGCAAAAAGACCCAGCACTGACCCACAGACGGACAACAGGAGAAAGTGACTAGATTAGTGAAGAGGGGGTGGATAGATCCAGGGGAAGCAGTGTGTGTTTTGATTAGGTCAAATCTGTGTACTCACTGTAGTCGCTCTGGATAAGAGTGTCTGCTAAATTATTAAAATGTAAAATGATTTGCAATACATATAGGACCACAATACGTATTAGCAATTCAGCATGGTGGTAAAATTAGTCTCTTGACATCTCACAGTCCAAATCTGCACCAAATTATTTTGTATTGGGCCTACAAACATTTAGCAACTAAGCTTTAATGACTCCAATATGATTCATTTTGGACATTGCATTGTCTGCACCGTCCTTTTTCCTATTTTTAGGTCCCATTACAACAAGACAACGCCAAACACTTATGCAGAAAAGGCTGAAGACGTGGTCATGCGACTACACACCAAACCGCGCATACTTCTGTTCTTAAAGAAATGTTAATGTACCAAGTCAAATGCTAAACATCCACTATTATTGACATGACAAATATAGAGATCTTTCTGCTGTTCTTTATCATCTAGAACTCTTGGTCTTTCTGTGTATTGTTCTGTGTATAGCGGTGTTACTTTCATGTGATAATTTGATACTCTGAAACCAAGTTAAGTGTCTGATGTGAAACACTGATTTTGCAAGTGTCATTGCATCAGTCCATTCGCTCCAACAGACGTGCCTTTTTCTACTTTAGCCAACACTTTTATTGCAACAGGCGCACTGGCATTCAGGTTATTACGTTGAACAATAGGTCCAGTATAATGCAACATTCATACTGTACAATGAACAGTGCTTTCTAACCCCCATACATTTAGGAAATACCATTTTTCAGAAATGTGAACTTAATGAATGCCTGCTCTTTTTTCCAATTTGCCTCT
>JACXGM010005114.1:10442-21048 GCA_016801145.1 Umbra pygmaea
CCTCTGTATCAGACCCTCTCCCCTCCTCCTCTGTTTCAGACCCTCTCCCCTCCTCCTCTGTTTCAGACCCTCTCCCCTCCCCCTCTGTTTCAGACCCTCCTCTGTTTCAGACACTGTCCCCTCCTCCCCTGTTTCAGATTTTGTCCCCTGACCCCCACTGAGACTCTTTTTACTCCACAAAGAACTGTGAGAATGTAATTTGTGCTACTGGTTTTTGTTCATGTTTATGACCTGTACAGAGAAGTAGTAATTGTCATTATTCCTATAACATCTTGAGGCAATTCATACTTTGCAGTCATGTGATTACCATGGATACCTGGCGGGCAAGAAACACTGAGAAAATGTTGATGAACAGTGGCCAGCCAGGGGAATTGCAGCCTTACAGATTTCCAAAGCTACAATCAATCAACCAAATGTTAAAATTACATATCATGAAAAGATTAACATACTTGGATATTGTGATCCATACACAGTAACTGCTAATGTTTTCATTGCTTTGAAGCTTGCAAAGTCTCTACCAGACTTGGAGTTTGGAGATATTTACATCTATCGAGAATTGCGTCACCTTACACCACACAAAAATGAAAGCTAGTACAGATTTTTTTTTTTCAAGAGTGGATGGGTTTAACAACGCTGTCATGGGTGAAAAACAGGAATATATTCATAATCAAAGGTGTTACTAGTTAACTAGCTTCCCGCTAACGTTTGCTAATCTGTTCCGTCGTGTGATGAAGTCTTCATCTGAATATCCTGCCTATGCTAAAATGTTCCGGTTTACACCAACCAATATGAAAATGTCCCAGTTGTCAGCAATTACATAGCAGATGTGGTCTTATTATAGCCCGATCATTAACTAAACCCAAGTAGAAAGACTAATAAAAAGTGTGTGTGTGTGTGTGTGTGTGCGCGTCAGTCACTGCTCTATCAAATTAGATTACGGTACATTTGTGTGTGTGTGTGTTGTTGGTTAGAATAAGAACACTGGTAACACTTTACATTAAGGGTACATTAATTATCATGAATTCATTCATGCATGAATTAATTGATGTATGTATTACTACTATCTGGCATGTCGTTCTCACCTTAAAACACCAAATTTCGTATGGTAAAAATGTTAACGTCCTGGCAAGTTCCTTGATTAGCTTACTAGGTTTCATTGCTAGGAGAATGATGTTCTTGCATGCCAGGCAGCCAGTAGTTGTGATGTCACGTGCAAAGTATGAATAGCTAAAAAGCAGTGAAAGCGTCTCTGTGTGTTCTTACACCATTTATTTCTACCATGTTGGATGATTAAATCAACTTCAAGTAAGGTCTGTGTTTTGTGTGGTTTTACAGTGACAGCATGTTGATAAGTAAATGCGATGGCTGTTTCTCCATTACTCGGTCAAATATAATAGTACTGCCTTCAGAACCAAAGTGGTGGGAGTTTCGCCAGGGTGTCCGAATGGCCGTGTGCAGGCTGGTATTCGGGGAGCTTCAGACACGAGGCTTCACAGCCCACGAGGCGGCAGTGACTGACCGCTGGCACAGTGAAGCCATTGTTCCACTCACGAAAGCGATGGACTACTTCTTTAATAGTCCACTACTTTAGACAAGGGCGCATCGACGGATTCCTAGCACTCAGGTCGAAAGTAGTGCACCATATAGGGTGTAGGGTTGTTTTGTAATTGTTTCACTGTGTGAGTGGTGAATGTAGAGTGCTTAGTGAGCATTAACTAGAGTGTAAAACAGTCAGAGAACTGACTCTACTTCGGGCTCAGTTAAATCCAATTTGATGATCTGGTTGTCAAGGTCCAATTTGATGTTGGTCTGGTTTGTCTGACTGTATTATTGATGGAGCTAATTAGGGCTTCACTGGATGGAGCGAAGATGAGTGGCTGTAAACATGATTCATTTGTTTTTTATTCCATCAGACATTTTTGTGCAGGGCAACAAAAATTTACGTCGTCATGGCTCCTCAACATCCACTTGGCTATAGCTGACCAGCTGTTACTGTTCAGTGTGTTGAATATTTCACTACTTGAAGTGTTTAACTGCAACCTAGAAGTAATAAGACTCTCTGAGTAATCACCTTCAATGTGTTTGACAAGAAAAGCAGAACAAATTGCACTCAAGCCAGAAAATTTCCTTAAGAATACCAGAGTTGGGTTGTGTTTAACTGTAATGGTGTTGAATGATCGTAAAAGTAGCTCACACGGCTCGTTCCACCAGTTGTCTTTTCTAGGTTGAGCCCGACTGCTCATAAGAAATAATTGCTTTCTTCTTTCCTTTCTGTCTTTCCTTGCTTCCTTCCTCAGGTTCTAACTCTCCTTTCTCTCCTCAGTTGGACCCATTCTACGCCTCCATCATCCTCTTCGTTGGGAGAGCTTGGGACGCTATAACGGACCCTACGATCGGCTTCCTGGTGTCCCGTTCCCCATGGACACGCTTCGGGCGGATGCTGCCATGGTAATGCATTATGCTTGCTCTCCTTTCTCCAACCAATCACAATTGGTCTTGCGATACTTATTATTTTTTTATTGGTTGTGTTGTGGCTTATAATGTCGAAAGCCCTGTTGGTGGCATCTGTTGCTTTGGCACAAAGGAATTCATTTAAGACCATGGATGCTTCTTGACCTGGTGATGCTCCTCACCCACTGTTGATTTAGACTGACTGAGAAGTTTGTATGTAAGTAAACACCTGAGCAGGTTCAACTTAGTAATTTGCAACCAACTTCCCACTATTTCCATAACTTTGTCATTCTTTCACAAGTGTAGTTTTGGCAGTAATTCTGGTAGGGGTGCAACGGATCAAAAAATTCACGGATCGGATCGTTTCTCGGATCAGAGTCACAGATCGGATCATTTTTTCAGATCAGCAAAATAAAAAAAAGAATGATTGAAATTTGGGTTAGTTGTTTTTATAATTTTCAGTGGTTATGATAAGCAATATGAGAGAGAAATGTGGTTAATATTGATCGTTGTTTAGGTACATTAAATCACGTTAAGCCTTTTCCTCGCCATAGGAGCCAATGCAGAAGAAAACTTTAACGTGAGATTACTTCTATAATCGTTGGATTTCAGTTTAGTTATTTTGAAAGGTTTAAGTGTTCATAACAAGATTTGGCCATGAGAAATTTGGTGACGATTGACCATTGTTTACGTACATTAAAACCACGTTAAGCTTTTTCACATTAAGCGTTTTAGTATGTCCCATATGCGATGGGATGTCGTAACGTGGCTCAAACACTTTCAGCATGTGTTTGAAGTCCTCCTTTTGCACAACCGAATATGGCCTCATGTCTGCACCTATAAACACCAATAGCGTTTGTGATGGCTTTAGCCCGGTCTGAGTAATTGCTTAAATGCCACAGTGATAAGCGGTTGTTTTGCAGCTTTCGTTTTCACTCCTGTCAGTGAAACACCGGGGTGATGTTGCTTCAAATACGTGGCCATGCTTTATGTGTTTCCACTGTCATATGGCTTTCTTGTGCCACAGTCCTACACACACACTGTCACCGTTTTATCCACTAACCTCTTTCCTTCATCATTATATTTAACAGAGAAACCAAAATGCTCCCATTCAGGGGATTTAAATGACGTGGGGCGTTCAAGCTCCTCCGTTCCTCCGCTCGCCATGACCATGCTATGAGCGGACTGAACATGCGCACAACTTTTTTTTCAGAAATCAATCCGCGGATCACGTGTGTGCTGAACGGAAGATATTGATCCGAACGGATCATGGATCAATGACGATCCGTTGCACCACTAGATTCTGGAGTACTGAATGTCGTCCTGACAGGTGTACCGTTACATAGCCTCGCTTTAATGAACGAAAAGCAAGGGTGGATGCTACAGCCACACAATCAATGTAAGGGGCCTTTTTTTGGTCGGGTGATTTTTTCAACTTAATTTGCCCTTTCATGTTCCCTCAGAGTTGAACCCATGAATTTGCAGCCAATAGTTTGACTCGACCAACCATTGTAAATGTTTTAGTCGTACATCTCAATCTATTTTGTTTTAGACTTGACGTTTGCACTTTGGAAAGCCAGTCCGTGTTCTGCACTACTATTTCACTACTTAGCTTAGCCCAAATAACACCCTGGTTCTGACAAATACCACTCCGTCTTTATTGTTTTTTATATCCCAGGGCCCATAGGGTTAAATGGAGAAAGTTGTCATATGATAGCAAGTGTTTTTAACATTTTAACGGAACTCTGCAAGGGTTTCTACAGTTCTTACTGAAACAATTAGGCTGTATGCCACTGAAAGTGTTTCCTCAGCTCACACCAAGTAAGACTTCTCTACTGCTTTTCATAAAAAGTTTTTAAAAATGTGTTTTCTCAAAAATTATCCATAAAATAACATCTGAATGATATGCAGGAGAAAAGTGTATATTATTCACTTTATTTTTTTGTTGTAGATCTGGCAGGTCTTTGTGAACTTAACCCTTTGTTAGTTGACCTGATTAACACACCAATAACACATATCTCACTAGCTCCACAGTTTCTAAAGGTCCTATTCCTTTCGCCTGTCTTGGGATACACATGGGCAGGGATTTACATTTATTTTAAGTTTCCTGATACATTGGCGATCAATCATGAATAAATCAGTTATTAATAATTTATTCATGTGAAAATATTATGACCAGTTTCCCATAGAATAGACTATTATTATTATTATTATTAGTTTGACACATTTTCATTGTCTGTTTTTGTCATGAATCAGCTTTCTGGAACACTGCCACTTTGGAACTGTCTGCTCTGTGACCCGTCTCTACGAAGGTCTATTTAGGACTGACAAGGCTGCCAGCCACACACACACACACACAGACAAACACACACATACACCATTAACTAGTCTGGATTGACTAGCCGTGTGTGAGGTTTTCAACGTCTCTCTCTCTGTTGCTATCTACTGATGCTGCAAGCATTCAGCCTCTCCATGGTAGTGACGCTGTTAGCTAACTGGGCCCCTCCCGCTTGGTGCTGGCTGGCTTCCCTGTGTTGTCTCCCCACCAGCCCAGCCAATAGCCTTAATATACCAGTCTACACAGTGACATCCAGACAGACATGCTGGGGATCGGTTTCTCAATCAAAGCCTTCAGAAGGAACACAATCAAAACGTTATGCTGACATTTTGAATGGTCCTAGTGAATATTATTCTGTTTCTTTTTTGGCCTGCATTAGTCCACATCCTCTGTGCTAGGTCCTATTCCCTATATTCACCTCCGGGCCTTGAAGCCAGTTCCACCCTATTTTTTAATAGCACCCCTCTTATCTGGGACTTAGACCTGGTACTCTAGTGGTGTGCAATTAAAGGAACACTCCAGAGCACTAAACAGTTTAAAACCTTTGTGCCGATCATGTTTCTGACACAAATATCACTGAAAAGACCTTCTCAGCACGTTCAGTAATTCCCGACGCAGTAGTCTTGCGTGGCCAAACCTTGGGTAACAACTTAAGGTCTGGTAAGAATGCTAGGTTTTTTTTGCACATTCTGAAGTAGAGAAAAAAAAATGTTCCGTTGAGTGTTTTCTTCAGACAACTTTTACAACCAATCATGATTTTAAGTAGGCGAGTCAGAATCTTTGGAAGGATTTGTTTTTTTCCTGTTTATTCCTTAATGGAAAATCTTACAAACAATAGTACATTCTCACAGCATTTAAAAACTCCATGCTGAGCTAATAAACTTTGGCAGGAATTGCGCTCAGCTTTTTACGAAGCAGTAGCAGAAAGGCAGTGACGTCCCATCCTTTTCTTTGTTAAATTTCCAGTCTCTCCCCTGTGCTAAAATTTGTTGTCCAGACATCTATATGGACATCTTGCGGAAGTAGCTGTCTGTCTTGTGAGACTACCAACTCAGCCACCATAAGTGTCCGTAAATTCATACAGTGACGTCACTGCAACATTTTGGAAACTCAAGATAAATTCAGTGGAGGTGTTCCAGTGATTTCCTGAACTTTATTTGTCCCATATTTTGCTCCTAATTAACTCGATTTAAAATGAACATGTTGTAGTTTTGAAAATGTTGCGGTGACATCACTCTATGATTTTTAGTGACTGTCTGGTTGGAAACATGACCGAATTTTAGCTGTTTAGCGGTCTGGAGTGTTCCTTCAATGCTAAGGTAAAACAACCACCAGGCTTTGGCACTTCGAGTGTAAGAGTTGAATACCTCTGCCCTATATATTCTTCCAACTTTAGCAGACTATTTGCTCTATAGTACACTACTTTAAACAACATAACTATTCTCTCATCCACTTCCAAACCAGGGCATGCGGAAACTGGGGCAGCTCAACATGTATGTTCTGTGATGGAAACAAAGGCAGAAGCATGTATGAATGTCCAAACATTGGTTTAGATTTGGGGACTGGCCGGCCAAATACTTGCTCTCCCAATTCAGATTTAAGATCTCTTAGAGGTGGATGTCCATGGGTGTGGTGATGTTTGGTAATATCCTGTCCCTGGGGACTGAAGAAGAGGAATGTCCCTTCCATCTGGCAGCAGCTGGTAAAGGAATGATTGGTTCCTGCTGCCTTTTTCCCTGGTGGTGTAAAGAGCACGCACATATAAATAATTGATTCTCCTTCCCTGTCTGCTGGCAAACATTTTGCCAGTGGTGCCGTTCCTGTGATTATCACGGCGAGTGGTACCATGGAAGTAGCTTTACTGATGTCTGAGCGGTTTCCTTTTGTCTGTGACGAGGTATTCATTAAAATCAGTGGAAAATAACTGTTGTGTTTCAAGGGATAGCAGAAAACACTCGCCCCAGCTTGCAAGTAAGTCGAGATTAATCACTGTACAACAAAACCACATTTGCACATTCAGTGATAAGCTAAAAATCTACGCTGGAATTTAGTGAATTGTCTTCAGGCAGGATGTGGCTCGTATCTTTTGTTGGAAGGACAATGGGGGAGTAAGAAGAGGAGCAAACTCTAACAGGATGTGGTGAAGAAGAATATGTTTGGCATGTGGTGTTTGAGATATTGAATTGAAAATAAAAAGATTGAGAAGAGGTGTCATTCCTGTTGTCAAACAAAACACATGGCTTTTGTTTTTAAAAGGTAGGAACCTTGAAGCGTCTGTTGTGCTTTAGGGCTGGGAGGACATGAGAGAGCTCGTGCTCAAAAGCCTGTGTTATCAGTGGCAGGAGGAGCGCTCTGGTTGGCTGAAATGGGTGGTGTGTTGTGGGCTGGGCCAATGGGAGGTGTATGGGTTTGGCTGAGGATTCAGGGGTTACTAGAGTGCATTCTCAACTGCTGTCTTCTGAACAAGTACTGGGCAAACCAGAAGCAAATCAATGAGTCACACTTGCTGGTTTCCAATAGATTCCACAGCTGTCTAAATTGGCTAAATGTTTTTGGTATTAATTTCATATATTTACACCAACAATTCATAAGTTACATTAAGTTTAGGATTTGACATAAATGTTGGTTACATTAAAGGAACTGTTTAGAAAGAGGATGACTCATTCTCATTTGACTTTTTATTTTTGTATTTTTAAGGTGGGGTGTTGTTATTTATGTTGACACAGCAATAGAAATACACAGTAAAGGGCGCAGACAGTTGGCCAAGCCAGGGCACAAACGCCCCTCACAAATGTAGTTCCACTCTGACTTGGTGTCTTGCATTAAGTAACCAAACATTTCCCAAATT
The DNA here is from genome assembly GCA_016801145.1 of Umbra pygmaea. Taxonomy (NCBI): domain Eukaryota; kingdom Metazoa; phylum Chordata; class Actinopteri; order Esociformes; family Umbridae; genus Umbra; species Umbra pygmaea. The sequence goes on from JACXGM010005114.1 coordinate 18,080, forward strand.
AACTTTTTCACTCTAGTTTTACTCTGACTTGTGGTCAGTTGATTTTATACAGTAGGAGTGGGCAGACCCTCTGTTTGGGTAGGCTGGGTTATGCCAGTAACTGATGCCAGGGTGTATTTGCAGTGGGGAACTAGGCTGTATATCAGGCTGAGAGGTCTCTTATTTTGAGGATGTGCATGATGAAGATGTAAGCATGGTAAATATTTAAATGAGTATTATAATAAGCAGCCCTGTATTTGAACTTTTTGAAACTTGTCATATCTCCAGCAAAGGGATTAAGACACTAGCCTGACTTATGAAACCCAGATGATTATTACTGTACAGTTGTGTGATTCAATTTAAATCAGGTTCACAATTACAGTGACTGATTTCTAAATAAATTAAACTGGACTCGTGTCTACTTTCAGATAAATTCAGCTTTAGTCTGTCTCACAGTCTGACAACTACCAGGGTTGTTGATTGTCTGATAATGAACTCTTGCCTGACACCCAGCAGATAAGGATTTTTGTTTTGGGACCACAGGGTGAGCATCCGGTTTGGCAAATTGACGCAAATGAGGAAGTGCCTTAAACCTGCATTCTATCTGAATTCCAGCTGAGGGCGATACGCCTGGTTGCAAAAGAGATTGGTTTCTGTAGTAGTCTATGAGAATGAGAGACATATTCTTGATTTACTGAGGTAATAATCATTTTCATAATGAGTATATGGTCTCAATCGCTAGATTTAAGCCTTCTACATCTTCTCATGATGTTAATTTTTTGAATTATGGTCTCGTTGATTTTAAAATCAGCGATAAAGCAAAGGGGCATTTAGGGCGTGGCTATGGCATTCACTTGTACGACAAGACACTCTCAAAGGAGTTGGCAGTTCACTTTTTCCGGTAAGTAATGTTACATTTTGTTTTACATTTTGTTTTAATACTGTTTTTTGTTAGCATCCCAATAAATATCAGTTAGCTAGCTAGATAACTCCTCCCTCTCGTCTAAAATGGTCACATCTGCAACCAAGATGTCTGCGCCCATAACGGGAAATTCGATGACCCAAATCAGATCTTCACAAACCAATGGGTGACGTCCCACATGGTTATATCCAGGGATTAATACAATCTATGTTTGAGACTCTGCAGAGCCAGAAGTGCTTATGGCATTGGGCTAGGCCACGTCCACTGTCATCACAAACAGCAGCCTTTACTAATAGCATAGTGTACTTTTGGAAGCCTACTGCACGCATCCTGGCCATAAGGTGTGTACTTTAGAGGGAGTAGAATGCTATCTGGGATACTGGCTGGTTGGTCACACCCCCACATGGACAAGCATCTTTGTTGTGAGTACACAAAAGGTCAGAATATTTACTTGCACAACTGTGCTGCATATTAACATAGCTTTTATGGTTGGTGTGGTGGTCAAAGCTCCTAACTCCGGAGCACACATGTCCGCTGGCGACAGGAGTTCAAGCCCCGACTCACCGACTGTCTCTCTGCCCTTACTCTCTGTCTCCCCCTACCTGTCTGTGCTCTTACTCTCTGTCTCCCCCTACCTGTCTGTGTCCACTTACTCTCTGTCTCCCCCTACCTGTCTGTACTCTTACTCTCTGTCTCCCCCTACCTGTCTGTGCCCTTCCTCTCTGTCTCCCCCTACCTGTCTGTGCTCTTACTCTCTGTCTCCCCCTACCTGTCTGTGCCCTTTATCTCTGTCTCCCCCTACCTGTCTGTGCTCTTACTCTCTGTCTCCCCCTACCTGTCTGTGCCCTTGCTCTCTGTCTCCCCCTACCTGTCTCCCTGGCTTCTCCTTCCTCCTGTCCTGTCTATGAAAATATTCTGACAGCTTCCTGTTTCACTTTAATTTTTTAATTTAATTTAACCTTTATTTAACCAGGTAAGTTGACTAAGAACAATTTCTTATTTACAGCAACGACCTGGGAGCAATTAGGGTAAAGTGTCTTGCCCAAGGACACAACGACATTTTCACTAAAGTGCAAGTTCTATGAAAGTGTCTTCCTCTAAACATGACATGAAGAGTAAACCACCGGATGTAACCGTAGACCTCATTACAGGTTTAGGCTCATATATATTAGTTTCATGTGTCAACATTTTTCTGTTCTTTTTTAATCAGTGGTGATGAAGTGCAGGAGAGGACGTGGAACTCTTTGACCTTAGCTTGATCCCTGCTGATGTATTTTTTTTTGTGTCTGTTTATTGATCAGACATAATTTCTCTTGTTGTTGGATAAATATTCTCCTTCTGCCCTGTCCAGTCTAAACTCATGACTGCACTGTACAGACGTTGTTGTCCGGTGTGAGCTAATCTCCTGTCTGTGTGGTAAAAGAATGGGTAACCTGAGTGTCTGAATGTTGCAACATATGCTTCCTGAGACAATTATTGCTACTTCTCGTAAAGCACTTGTAGCATCCTGTTAAAGTAGGCTGGCGGGCTACGCTTTTGTTTCATTGGAGGATTTTGGTCAGCACTTCAATGAGTCATGGATGAGGTCATCAAAACATCTCTTGGGTGGGTGGTAGGGTGTCGTCATATGAGGAGGTTTGGAAGGGAGATTGGTGTGTGTGTGTGTGTGCACGCGTGTTAGACTGCGGGGGCTCTGATTGGCCGCGTGACTGTGTGCGCATAATAGACTGGCCGCGTCAGGGAAAATTAGAAGTGGCGCGTTCAGGGTCAGAGTGGACATTGGGAGGATCAGGGGATTTCCCAAACGGCTAGTTTAAGTAATGGCCGCCTTGGCACCATGTCAAAAGACCGTGTGCTTTCCCTACACGGCCGGTACTCATAGACGTATGATAACGTCCATACTTCCCGGAACTTTGCATAGCTCTGCTAGATTCGCCCCAGGTGTCTCTCTTGTGTGAGTGCTTGTGCACATGGTTGTTGCGTGCTGGCATTAAGTGTTTTTTTTATTTAACAGACAGCAATTGGTCGGTATGAACATGTTGTTTCTTCACCAAAGAAATGGAGATAG
>JACXGM010005114.1:21148-36239 GCA_016801145.1 Umbra pygmaea
ATGTTTAATGTTCAAGCTTCGCGGGCTTCATCACTTGTGGAAGTGGTCTAATTTTAGATGCAACGTTATGACGCGTTAGTATATCCCCCATGCTAGCATACTTGCTTACTATATACTTAATAGTACGTACTTTACCACCACCTGCGTAGTACGTACTTTTAGTATGTAGTATGTAGTATGCATATTGGGATTCAGCCAGAGACAAGGACAGAAGGGGTAAAAAAAAGAGAAGAAACAACGAGAACTCCAAGCTAACGCTGCCAAATGTAAAAACAATCACACACATTTAGTTAGACCACTACCTAGGGAGACCGTCAGCAGCCCGGAGACTCGCCAGTAGCTGCCAGAGATGACAAAGGCAAGCAGCACCCTTTTTGATGTTTAAAACATTTTTAATATCCAAACGACATTGTTTTGAATTTAAAAACATTTGATACATTTGGTATTTCTGTTAGCCAATTAAGACTAGGTTGGAAATGTGGAACTAAGAGCTATAACTTGAAAATATATGTTTTCAAAGGGAAGAAATAATAATAATGTCCAAGAGAAAGAGACACTGATCTATATATGCACAACATAACTTTAAATAATAAATATACAATCGCTTAAGGAAAGAGAAATAGATGGAGTCTTCTGTGATGATGGTGTTAGGGACCAGGGCAGAGACTTGACAGGTCCAGCAATGTAACTGTGCACAATACAGTATAAGATCATAAAGTTATTATATGCAAATTAGTTAATCGATTTTGATCTTTCATCATAACTTAATCTTGCACTATTTAACTTTTTTGAAAACTACAAAAAATACAAAAACAATGCTTTAAGACTAGTAAACGTTAGGAACTAGCATATTGGATCGCGGGGTTGAAAATAAAAAATGAAAATGCAAAGTAGAATAGCAAAATCAACATTTCACAATATCTACCTAGCAACAAATGCATAATATGTACAAAAAAGTTAACTGTATTTTTGGAAATTGGTTATATTGTCCATGTATTATTCCTGTGTCCAGTAAAAACATATATATATATATATAAAATAGACGTAAAATTCTGGCAACAGGACAAATAAATGGGATGTTGCATAGTGTCACTGATTGTCCTTTTTGCAAAATCAAAAAGCAATGTAGAAATGGAGAGAAGTAAGAAAAGAGAAACAGATCATTATAGGATGTGCTTTTGTGTTTCAAAACACTGCATAGTCAGATCATTTATTTGCAGAAAATGACAACTTGTCAAAATAACAAAAAACATTCAGTGTTGAATAATGCAAAGGAAATGTATTCATTTTTAAACAACACAATACTAATGTGTTAACTTAGGAAGAGTTCAGAAATAAATATTTCGTGGGATAATAATAATTGTATATTATTAATAATTGCTTTTATGTGTCTTTGCATGCTCATCATCAGTCCGTCACATTGATGTTTGGTGACTTTATGCCACTCCTGGTGCAAAAATCCAAGCAGTTCGGCTTTGTTTGAGGCTTGTGACCATCCATGTTCCTCTTGATCACATTCCAGAGGTTTTCATTTGGGTTGATTTATGAAAAATTTGCAGTGGTCTCTCTTTCTTTCCAGAGATGTACATACATTTTTGAGATTTTGAAAGTATCACAAAATACATTTTATACAGTGTTTGTACGCTAATCACATGAGAGAAAGTAATTTCCTTGTTATTGCTGAAAATATAAAGCACTTTTAAATACTCTATAGATCAAATTGTTGATAGCAGTCAATGATGTCACTGCATCATAGTTTAGTATCATATAGTGCATGGTTAATTTGTATTTGGGGACTGTACATGGGTCATGGGCCGGTCTGCATTTTAAAGTCCCGGGCTGTTTTTCAGTCCCAGTCGAACCTTTCCAAAATTCCAGTGACCAAGTTCACATCCCAGAAATGGTAAGCAGCAGTTGGAGTTTTGATAGTTGGTAAGCACTTGTAGAACTGGCTTCCCCAGCTGCTGTCATGGTGAGACATAGAGCGTCTTGTTGACCGTGCACTTTGATGTTCTGTGCCAAATCGGTCAACATAAACCGGATACAGGGACAGGAAAGCCCCTTCCGATGAACGAAATCCATTGTCTTCCATTTAAAGCTGAATAAACCCTATACTAATCGAACCATTGTCATTGACGCAGAGAGGCACGTCATAGTACTCATTATTAGCCCTAGCGTTTTATGGAAGAGGCTCACAATGGAGTTGTTGCATTTTAATTTACAAAATTAACTGTTATCTGCTGTGTGTGTTCGGCCGACTGGCTGTATTGTTACCATGTGTCAATGGGAGATTGTGTCTGTGTGTTTGTAGGATCATGTTGTCCACACCTTTCGCCGTGGTCTGCTACTTCCTCATCTGGTATGTTCCTGCGTTTGAGGACGGCAAGGTCATCTGGTACCTGGTTTTCTACTGCCTCTTCCAGACATTACAGACAGTAAGTACTTGTTCTACTGGGCAAACACACACCGTTTTATCTAAAATGCTGTATTTGATAAACTGTGTACAAGCACGTATGTACACACATACATGAGAAGTCCACAAATGGACTGGCACGATAGCCCAGCTAAATGTCTAATGCATCTCTGTCACTGAACTCCACTCAGAGAACAATAGGAGACACTTGAATGACTCATCACTAACACTTACTCTTCCTCTCCAGTGTTTCCATGTTCCGTACTCAGCGCTCACCATGTTTATCAGTGATGAACAGAAGGAGAGAGACTCTGCTACTGCTTATAGTAAGTTAATACTGCACTGCATTCTGGGTACAATACCTGAAGTTCCACACTCACTATACATGGCCAACACCACACTGATACTGTAGAAAGATGCTCGTTGGTTGGTTGAAATTTAATCTGTGCTCTGTTCCAATCAGGAATGACGGTGGAGGTTCTGGGTACTGTGATTGGCACAGCTGTCCAGGGTCAGATTGTGGGCATGGCTAACGCACCTTGTATTCAGCTGCCCAGTGATGTCAACACAGAGGGCCTGAACTCATCACTGCTGTCACCACAGGAAGTTAACTCCACCATGGCAACAGAAATCACCCTGGACCAGACGGTAAACACTTTCTCTCTCACACACACACACGCTGCCAATGTAGGTGAGTCTCTCTGTCCAGACCAGCAAACATTTCTATTCATCATTATCTATTCATCTCTCTTGTTCTTGTCATAAAATCTAAATTTCCCAGAAAAATATACCTGTCGACTGTTTTGTATCTTGTTGTCATAGTTTCTATCGCCAACTAACCACTGGTGCCCGCATCTTCCCGCTTTACAGAAAACGGCCTACATGATTGCTTCTGGTGCCATCAGCGCCATCTACGTTCTCTGTGCCATTGTTTTGTTCTTCGGAGTCTCGGAGAGGAAAGGTAAGGCTGTCACAACATGCTCCTAATCTCAAAAACAGCCCAGGGTGTTCCGGCAGTCTTAGCTGCTGTCTTCACACACAATGTTTAATTATAGGTTAGAATCCAGCTTGACTTCCCCCTTTCTTTTACCAGTTTGACTTAAACTCCTTTCCCTCCCCAGATTCGTTGCGTCCCCATTTAGAGCCCATGTCCTTCTGGCAGGGCATCAGAATGGTTATGGGGCACGGACCGTACGCCAAGTTGGTCATCGGTTTCCTCTTCACGTCCCTCGGGTTCATGGTGAGCACTAAGACGCTTTAACAATGATAATATTTGCTCACAATATTCTTTTTTATTGCATGCTTCCTGTGCGTTTATTCATTGGTCAGTGATGGAACACACATTAACTTTTACACTCATTCATAAAGAGTGAAGTTGTTCACTGTTTAACATTATAGGCAAACACACACAAACTACACACCGATTTATCCTAATTGCCCTTAGGCATACGAAATTCCACAACCTGACCTAGAGTAAATGCTACCAGTCATAAACCTAACCGTCAATATGGCCTCATGCTTGGTTAGGCTGTCTGCCACTAGCACTTTCAGAACATGTGTGCGAATGTGTGCACATTCTGTCTATACACTGTGTACACAATTATTAGGCAAGTTGTATTCTTCAGGATTAATTTTATTATTGAACAACTATAGTGCTCTTGCTCAATCCAAAATGTAAATAGACCTTAAACCTAAATAGTTAAGAAAGTAAAAGTGAGTTCTTTGCTTTCTTTGGAGAATATCTGTGTGCACATTTGTTAAACAACTGCAGAATAATTATAATAACTAAATGAAAAACAAAGTTTCCCATCTCACTTGTTGATTTTCATCTGTTAAAGTGAGAATAATAAACAAACAACTCAAAATGGACAAATAAACATTTCTGACATTTGAAAACAAATCATTGACCAATATAACCACACTTCAGTAAGTCATAAGCCTTCCATTCATGGAGTTTGTCAGTTTCTTGATCGGTTGACGATCAACTTTTTGTGCAGCAGAAACCACAGCCTCCCAGACACTGTTCAGAGAGGTGTATGGTTTTCCTTCACTGTAAATCAAACGTTTAAGAAAAAATAACATTCTCAATAGGGTTTAGGTCAGGTAAGGAAGGGGGCCATGACACTATAATTTTATCTTTTAGTCCCTTACTTGCTAGCCACGCAGTGAAGTTCTTTGACGCCTGCGTCTACCAGCTTGAAGAAAGTGTCTTCTAAAAACTAGCAGTAGGTTTAGGAGTTGAGGTTTAAATCCGTCTTCAACTAGAAAATGTCAAACTAGCTCATTTTCAATAATACCAGCCCATACCAGTACCCCCCGTACATCCTTGCTGGTGTCTGAGTCAAAGTGGAGTTCTGTGCCTGTTACTGATTCAGCCACGGGCCCATCCATCTGGTCCTTCAAGAGTCACTCATCTCATCAGTCCATAAAACCTTTGAAAAATCTGTCCTCAGATATTTCTTGGCCCAGTCTTGACATTTGAACTTCTCTTGTTCAGTGGTGGTTGGGTTTCAGCCTTTCTTTGCCATATATCTGAGCACTGAACACCTTGTACTTCTGGACATTCCAGGCAGGTTGCAGTTCGGGAATATGTCAGTGCTGGAGGATAATGGGTTCCTGGTAGATTCACATTTGAGTCAAATCTTTGGCAGTTAATTTGCGTCTTTTTTTCTCAACACATTTCTTGCGACCCTGTTGACGATTTGCAACAAAACATTTTAATGTTTCTGTAATCACGTCCCAATAACTTATCAATTTCAAAAATGCTGCATCCCTCTGAAAGACTTATTAAAATGTATGACTTTTCAGAGTCAGTTAAATCTCTTTTTTAGGCACATTTTGCCTGAGGAACAGAAGCTGCCTAATAATGCTTAAATCAAATAAGCATTCCAGTTTATACAGCTTGGAGTTGGAACATATGCATAATAATAATGATGTAGTGAAAATACTGACCTGCCTTATAATTGTGCACACAGTATATTCAAAAGATTTTACTGAAATGGGAAACATACTTTAAAGCAAATAATTATAATATTAAGTAACTGAAAGTGAACAAAATGTATAAATGTTTCTCTCTGTCTGATTACAGCTGCTGGAGGGGAACTTTGCTCTGTTCTGCACCTACACATTGGGCTTCAGAAACGACTTCCAGAACATTCTACTGGTCATCATGGTGAGAGCGCTGAGAGATTCCCTACTGTATGAACACATGAATATAGTCAGCTTCTAGTCTTGTCTCTTTGATTCTGAAGGTCTGTGGTAAGATTTGAATACTAGCCTGTTCCCACTGCCTTAAGATGACACAAGAAACGTATCACTTCTACTCTCAATCTTTGTCACTCCCTCTTCTCACTCTCTCTCTGGCACTTGCTCATTCTGTCTGTGTCTCGAGTTACAGTAGTGAGAAACAATATCTGCTAGTGTTTTAAAAAACATATTGATTTTTTTTATAAATATGGATTCTGAACATAACGGTTCTAATACACATTTTCTACAGTATAAATACTTGCGATCTCTTCTACTCGACATCTGCAGTGCACACATAACACTGCTTCCTCTCACTGACAGTGCGCTCTTCTCGTCACTCGCCTCATTTACTCCAGTTTACCTTAGCAAAACTGGCGAGTGCACAGCCTCGGCGACTGGTTTTGGTTGACAAGGAAAACAGCAGCAGTTGTGTTTGGAAATACTTTGCATTTGAGGCTAACAAGCAAGGAAAGTCAAAGGATACAAGCAAGCTCATATGCAAGCGATGCTACAGATTAGCGCTGACAAACGATGTAACTTAGCAAAGCACCTGACGGACCAACATGCCAACCTCTATAAAGAACTTCAAGACATTTGAGACGTCTTCCTTTTCAACATCACTGAAGTATTAAAGATGCATTCTGCGATATTCAGAACTATTTAGGCTTCTAGGTTCTAAAGATTGTGAATTTAGGCACCCTAGAGCTATTCCTGGTTGGAATTTTTTTTTCTCTGAAGTATCTAGGTTCGTATTTTTTTTGTTCTCCTGTGACGAGAGATAGTACCGGCCCTGCAAACTTATTAGACATCACTTCCAATATCGTGGCAAGACTAATAACTGCTGACTTCCCTTCACCTGTCTTAGCATTGTAGAAATCAAAAGTCTTTAAATCCAGTCAGAGACATAGTTATGGAAGTCTGCTGACTTAAGTCATGTGTGCTGTGGGAACAAGGGGCATAAAAAAAAGGCTGAATCCCAATATGCATACTACATACTACATACTAAAAATATGTACTAAGCAGGTGGTGGTAAAGTACGTACTATTAAGTATATAGTAAGCGAGTATGCTAGCATGGGGGATATACTAACGCGTCATAACGTTGCATCTAAAATTAGACCACTTCCACAAGTGAAGCTTGAACATTAAACATTTGGCACAACCTGTTCGCATTTCATTTAAAAGGTATTTAATATTAGTACAATAACCAAAAACTCATGTAATGACACGTTTATTATTACCTAACTTTTGGATACTTACATTTAAACACAGCCAAAGAAGAATGTTGGCTTCGGGAAACCACTCCTATTCTGTGTCGCAAAGGATTGTGGGCTAGATCAGCCCAAAAAGCATGCAGGGTTGCATACTTCGAACATCCCCCGGAAATAGTAGACCATCCGGGGACTGCTGACATACTATATTTGCGTACTATGGTTTGGGACATACTAATCGTAGTCTGGCATACTCTTTAGTATGCATACTTTGCGTATTGAGACGCAGCCAAAGCTTAGGTCTAATTCAATAAATAAAATGTAAAAGATTAGTCCTGATGTACATCATGTTAGGGATTAGTACTGTTTAGAGTAACTGTCAGGAGTTAGAGGTATTGTTTCATTTGCTCACTATAATAACTCTGAGGCCCTGGCTAAAAATCAGCTTTCTTTACACAGACCTGGGATCAGTACTTACCCAGTAATCACCACAATGACCATTAATGAGAGAAAGACATAACTGACCCTCAGATCAACTTGATTGTTGATGTAATCGCATTTAAAAAAAATATTTTTTCTTGGGTGTTTATTGAAATGTTTTATAGGATGAGAAAGTGGGGAATGACAGAGGAGTTTTTGCTGAAAGAGCGGGTGGGTTTCGAACCCACGACCTAGCAGTGCATGTTGTGTCCAGTACAGGTCCAGTCTCCCAACTCAGTCAGGTTGTAATCAGAAAAAGACCTTTGATATGTGCTGGCTCCCAAATGGCCTGTATCCTATTTCTCTCATCATAATTAGTGCACTATGTAAGGAGGAGGGTGTGATTTGTTATGTGTGTTCTCATTGTTATGCTGTTTTCTGTAACATTTCTAGCTCAGTAGCCAGTAGTTGTGTGAAAGTTGTTAGGCTGCTAATAGATGAAAACTAGGTATAGTTACAGAAGGTTTTCGTGTTCAGGAAATTCAAGACTATTGTTACGGAAACCACTTTCTAGGGAGTGCAAATTTAAGTGACTGTTAGTTAGACACTGGGGTTAACTCTGCAGTACGTTATCTTGATGTGGTTTTACCAGCAAGCAGAAAGATCTGTAAAGAGATCTGTAGATGTTTGTGACTGGCAGACGGCTTGCATGACTCAGGTTACTGAAGACTGCATTTCCACTAGCAGAGCATGTTGCCTTTAGGTTCAGCCAGGAGCAGCAACACATGGCACAGTCACGGCCAACCCAGAATGCCTGCTGTGCTCAATGTTAGGTTTTCTGTCTTTCTGGCTAAACCGCAAAGCCAGAGGTCATTCTGATCTGCCCCCAGGCCACACCCCCTCCAGGGCCACGTTAACAACCCCACTGGAAAGCAGGAGATGTTCTGTTAACTTCTGTTGAATGTTTCAGAGAGTATCCAGGAGCCCTTAATGTTGGAGTGTGTTCTGTTGTACGATGACCTACATCCGCGTTGTCTCAGGCCCAGGTGGAAGCTCAACATCATCCTAATAGTGTTCTAAACTGCTCTGTTTCTCCTCCAGCTCTCTGCCACGCTCACCATTCCCTTCTGGCAGTGGTTCCTCTCCAGGTTTGGGAAGAAGATGGCCGTCTATATCGGCACCTCGGTAAGAAACACGTTCCCCATAGCAACAGTCATTCCTGGTATTCCTCATGGCTTGTTAAATGTCTTGTGACTGTTGCTGTGTACTTTAGCACCTTTGTGAAAAGTCTCAACATCACGTGATGGTCAGTAGACATCTCGAGGTCCTGTTTATCTAATTGTAGGGCCAACATTTGCATGGATACAGACATTCTCTGCTGACTGCAATAAAGGATATACATATAGATAGATATAGAGATATATCTCTACATACCGATCAGCCATAACATTATGATTGCCGCCAAAACAGCAGCCCCATATGCTTCAACTGATACCTTTCTATCAGAACAAGCATTCAGTTTTTGAGCAACTTGAGCTACAGTAACTTGTCTTTTGGACCACGCAGGCTGCTGTTTTGGCAGCAAAAAGGGGACCTGCACAATATTAGGCAGGTGGTCAATGTTATAGCTGATCGATGAATAACGTTTATGGCAGTGTTTTGACAAGGCAGCACTATTTTAATCTTTTTTTGCACTATAAATTTTGACAAATGAGATTTTGCTCAGTTCAAAATTGTGGAGCCAGAAAGCATGTTCATGGGTATGAAATGGAACATGCTTTCTGTGGTTAAGCAGGTCTGAGTAACACTGTATTTGGTATTGAACTGTGACCAATGAGCACTGCTCAGGTTGGTTACAGTGCCCCCTTTTGGTGGTTCAGACAACAGCCTGACCAGGGCCGTGCAGAAGCAGAGCTCTTCCAACGCTTAGTGCTTGTATTCTGATAGGGTCACTATTTTATTTGGTATCTGTCAAAAACTGTACAATAGCTGTGTGTAGTAAGCATCTTATTCTATACAGGCTGTGTATATAATAATCGTCTAATCTATAAAGTCTGTGTTAATAATAATAATAATAATTATAATAATAATAATAATACATGGTACATAAATAGAGCTTTTCAAGGACCCAAAGACTCTTTACAAAACTAGAAAAACAAAGAACAAAGAAAAACAAAAAAGACAAAAGCACAAGTGGTAGGAGGCAGGGGCCATGGGAAGGCTTGATTAAACAGAAAAAGCTTAAAGCGGTGGAGGAAGATGTTAACAGAGTCAGAGTCACGGATGGATTGAGGCAGGGAGTTCCAGAGTCTGGGAGCAACCCTGTAGAAAGCCCTGTCACCAAAGCTCTGTAGCTTAGACCTGGGGATGATGAGGTGGCCTGCTGTACCAGAGCGGAGTGAGCGTGTAGGTTGGTAGGGGAGAAGGTCTGAAAAGTACAAGGCAAGATGGGGGGGCTTTAAGTCAGGAGTTTTTTGTAATGAATGCGCTGGGAGAAAGGGAGCCAGTGGAGCTCACTGAGGATAGGGGTCATGTGCTGTGTGGGTGAGAAGACGGCTGCAGAGGTTTGAACCAATTGGAGCTTATGTTGGTATGAGGAGTTGATGCCAGGAACAAGAGTTACAATAATCCAGGCGGGAGGAGATGAATGCATGAATTACAGTTACGTCTGCAGGTGGGGGAGGGAGGATTTGAGTTTGGACGTGTTATTCTATAGAGTATGTCTGTAATTAACGTGTTATTCTATAGAGTGTGTCTGTAATTAACGTGTTATTCCGTAGCCTCTGTGTGTGTAATTAATGTGTTATTCCGTAGACTCTGTGTGTAACTAACGTCTCCTTCTTGCAGTTTGTGATCCCGTTCCTGATCGGGGTGGTGTGCATCAACAGTAACCTGGTGATGACCTACATCGTGTCCTTCAGTGCAGGCGCCAGCGTGGGGGCTGCCTTCCTTCTGCCCTGGTCAGTTGGAATCCTCTTTCTTTTAGTTTTTCACTCCTGTTGCCTTCTCTCTGTTCCTGTCTCCATCTAATTCATTCTGTTATCGGAGTGTTTTCTGTAACGTTGTGGGCACCTGTATGCCTCCAGGTCCATGCTGCCAGATGTGGTGGATGACTTCAAGATCCAAAACCCAGACTCCCAGGGACACGAGGCCATCTTCTACTCCTTCTATGTCTTCTTCACCAAGTTTGCTTCTGGCATCTCCCTCGGTATCTCCACGCTCAGCCTCGAGTGAGTCGATCAGATACGAGAAGCGGAAGCGTGAGAGACTTAAAAACCCCAGTCATACTTTCCGTATTCACAGACGTTTAGTTTCACGGTCTAGCCAAGTTAATGATGCTGGTGTGAGACTTAAGCCGAACCATATGGCCAGTAAATCCCACTTCAAAGTGTACGATTGTAGGTGTGGGTGTGTGTGAATATCTCACTTTCTTTGATCCCAGATTAATGTAACCCCCCCATTTCCTCCTCTTTAGTTTCGCAGGGTATTTGACTCGAGGTTGCACCCAGCCTAAGAATGTGGATATAACTTTGAGGGTGTTGGTCTCCGCCGCACCCATAGGACTCATCCTGATTGGCCTGTGCGTGTTCTACTTTTATCCAATCAACGAGGAGAAGAGGCAGTGCAACAGGAAGCTGCTGCAGGAGCTACGGTAACAAACACAACTACACATCCAGCACTTTCTATGCATCTAAACAGGCTGGTTATATTTCTGAATAGGATAGAGACATAGTCATGTTATGTAGCGTTACAACACAACTCGTTTGCCGGTGTAAACACAGCCTAGGGGTCTGATCTGTTCTCTCGTTCTGTTCACAGTGACAACGAAATAGACTCAGAAACAGACTCTGCAGAACGGACCAACCAGGTCTAGACTACAGAATTGACCAATGGTGTGACGCATCACTTGCACTGTGTTGAGTTACTGCTCCCATCCAATCACACTGCTGCTTCACATCTCTGAGCAACCGCCGTGTCGACTATCAACCATGGCAAGGAACCGTGACACATCGCATTGCCATGGCAATGGAATCGCGTGACGGGCGACTCCTGATTCAAACCCCGCCTACGTCAGCAGTGAACTTTCCAGACAAAAGTCACATGATTGTTAAGGGGTCAAAGGTCAAGGCAGTCCTTTTCTTAGTGCATTACTGACAGCACTGCTGTAGAAACAGGTGGTGTACTGCATGTCTGGTGCCATTTGAGACATGGCTTTTTGATATCCATGGAAGTTGCACTAAACCTTAAAATGTGATGCGTTTGGTATGTTGGTGTATGTTGGTGTATGTTGGTGTATGTTGGTGTATGTTGGTGTATGTTGGTGTATGTTGGTGTATGTTGGTGTATGTTGGTGTATGTTGGTGTATGTCACATGTTGGTCTATATCAGTGTTTCTCAAATGGGGGTATGTGTACCCCTAGGGGTACTTTGGAGTACTGCAGGGGGTACATGACATTTTTGCAAAAATGCTAATTAAAAAATGTGTCATGCTTAATTCCTAAAATAATTATACTATAATAATGAACAAATTAAGTGATGGATTCTAAACATTTGAAATGTAGCATTTAAATGTTTTTGTTATAAAAAGGTTGTTGTTTAGTGAATCTATCTCTGCCGGCGCTGTATTGTACCTCTATATAGACTATTTTTTCAAAAAAAATGTTTTACGCTGGTCAGGGGGTACTTGGCACTGGTCAGGGGGTACTTGGCACTGGTCAGGGGGTACTTGGCTTAAAAAGCCAATTTAAAGGGGGTACATAATTGAAAAAAGTTTGAGAAACACTGGTCTATATAACTACTGTTGACTGTCTCTAGCAAATGATGTGTCTTTCCCTCTGAATGATAATGTATATGATAATGTATTGTATTTATAACTTGACAGCCCTGACTCACTCTGCACTTGAATGTGCAGCATTACCACTCCACTTAAAGGAGTGTCTCTCAACCTAACACTTGACAAGTCTGTTTTAATATTTTAAATGCAGCAGTGATGTTGTCAATGCCCCCACCTTCCCAGAATCCAAATCTTGAATACATTTTTTGATAAATATTTGTAAATTTTTTAATATTGCTTTGTATGTTTCTACAGACTTCAGTTTTGTACTGTTAAATTAGTTTAAATCCAGGATCACTGTCTGATCATCTTTTATTGTATTATCTGTTCCCAGGTGAACATGACAGTTAAGACAGTTCAGTGTCACTGGTTCAGTTATTGTTTTACAAATGTCAGAGCTTATTCTGTAACACTAGGGTGAACCATACTGTAGGAACATGCTGGGCGCCTCGCATAACGCTCGTTCATACCACTATTAGGGCTAAAACTGTTCACGTTGACTACAGCTAAAATAACCTCAAATCTTGAGCTTTACTGTTTTTGAAAGATAGATTTATGTAATTTTGTCCTTACATGTAGCCATTGACTTAAACTTTAGGATGCCATAACAGTACATGTTACTAATCTACAAAGGTTATATGCTTTGTTATTTAAGTATTTATTTGTTTTAAGTACGAGTGTTATTTGTTGCATCAGTCTTTGAAACCATTTACTACTTTTAATCTGTATTTATGAATTTGAAGAGAACATTTAAGATTTTCTAAATTAAACCTGTGCAATAGAAGCTTACAACATTCCCTCTTGATAGTTTTTTGCTCAGAACTTTTAAGTACGGAGTCTGTTGTAAGTGTTGCATGCATTTTATGCCTTAAAGCTATGTCTTTTTGGCCCATAATGAAAAGGGAAATAACACCATAGCCTGTTTTATAAAATTGTTATTATCGTTATTATCGTCTCACCTGAGGTCATAGGAAGTTAATATCAAGAGAAACTGTCTTTCTGTCATGTTAAACAGTCTGTCATGTTAAAAAAAAAAACAATACTACATTTGATGTCTACAGGTGATCTGGAATATACAGTATTAATACGCAAATGCATGTGCTACTGTGCGTGACAGTTGTACATTTACAATAATTAATAATGCAGCTCTGTTTTCATGTTGCAGTAGTCGTATTCCCGTAGTCTAAATATTGCCTCTGAGATGATATTATGTGAATTTAATGAATAGAATGACAAATCATTGAGCTAAGACTCCTGATCTATTTATTACATGTGCATCCTATTCGACAGGCAAAATTCAAGTAGATAACCTACGTATGTCGCTCTTCTGCTGGTGTAGAAGACTGTTGAGCCTAGAGCTAACAAACTTTGTTGGCCAACGAAAAGATGTATTTGGGGGTGACACTCTAACTTCTGTTACCAGATGACCCCTACATATACTTGCTGAATCTCATGAAGTGGGGAAAACGTTAATTAATATTTTTGGATATGAAGGCCTTTCAGCCTGACTAAACTGGGACTAGCTAAACATTTAACTGTGTGAGATTGAAATAAATCTACCAAACAATCAACGGCTTGTATAGACACTGTGCATAATGTAAATATTGTGTATATATGTGAAATGTTTAAATAGCTTTTTGGCATGTATATCAGATAAAGACATTTTCACTGATTTAAGTGATGTAAAAAATGTTAATAAATACTAATTGATACACTATTGTGTTTTGTCTTCTGGAATTAATCTTAAAACAGTGATTCTCAAACTGAGGTGTGTAGCCTACTGTACCACTGGTGGTACAGGGAGTGTGGTTGTACACCATTTGACTTAAGAAAATCAAAGGGTTTTATGTGTTGTAACGTTAGTCAAACGTGTGGCTGTACAGTAAAGCTTAGCCCATGTATTTTATGTATTGTAACGTTAGTCAAACGTGTGGCTGTACAGTAAAGCTTAGCCCATGTATTTTATGTATTGTAACGTTAGTCAAACGTGTGGCTGTGCAGTAAAGCTTAGCCCATGTATTTTATGTATTGTAACGTTAGTCAAACGTGTGGCTGTACAGTAAAGATTTGCCCATGTATTTTATGTATTGTAACGTTAGTCAAACGTGTGGCTGTATAGTAAAGCTTAGCCCATGTTTTAAAGGCTTCTTAGGGGCTCATACCACTCCTGAGATTTTATGTTTAATACAGTAACTGATCATTTATTGTACACAAGGGCTTCTGTTTGTAACTAAAAGTCCTAAATTAAGCATAACATACTTACTACACAGTCAAATACAATGGTTATTGGTGTTCTCTGTAGTTTTTTGAGATGGTCGCTTTGATAGGTTAGCTTGACCAAAGGTGATACTTTGATAGGTTAGCTTGACCAAAGGTGTTACTTTGATAGGTTAGCTTGACCAAAGGTGATACTTTGATAGGTTAGCTTGACCAAAGGTGATACTTTGATAGGTTAGCTTGACCAAAGGTGATACTTTGATAGGTTAGCTTGACCGAAAGTGTTACTTTGATAGGTTAGCTTGACCAAAGGTGATACTTTGATAGGTTAGCTTGACCGAAGGTGTTACTTTGATAGGTTAGCTTGACCAAAAGTTTTACTTTGATAGTTAGCTTAACCGAAGGTGTTACTTTGATAGGTTAGCTTGACCAAAGGTGTTACTTTGATAGTTAGCTTAACCGAAGGTGTTACTTTGATAGGTTAGCTTGACCGAAGGTTTTACTTTGATAGGTTAGCTTGACCAAAGGTGTTACTTTGATAGGGTAGCTTGACCGAAGGTGTTACTTTGATAGGGTAGCTTGACCAAAGGTGTTACTTTGATAGGTTAGCTTGATCGAAGGTGTTACTTTGATAGGTTAGCTTGACCAAAGGTTTTACTTTGATAGGTTAGCTTGACCAAAGGTTTTACTTCGATAGGTTAGCTTGACCGAAGGTGTTACTTTGATAGGTTAGCTTGACCGAAGGTGTTAC